>VSMD01018361.1:0-13179 GCA_008750895.1 Mirza zaza | reverse complement strand
GGATTACAAACAGAATGGCCCCATCTACCAGTATCCTCTACAATAAGCAACAAACATGTATTGAATGTTCACTATATGCTGGGTCTTGATCTGGGCTTTGGGACTACATTGATGAGGAAGCCGCTATCCCTACTGTCAAGGAATTCCTATTATAGTAGGAAAGACAGGTATATAAATCCAGACATAGATATGAGAATTTCAATGTTGTTGAGATCTGTGGGGAGAAGGAGCGAGAGATGAAGCTGGAGAGATGGACTGGGATGAGATGAATCATGAATGCAGAGGTAATCCTCAAAATATTTAAACACTAGTACAGCACTAGCACCAGTGAAGCAGAATGGATGCAGGTCAATGCATCAAACAGTGTCCTCCAGGCCTCCTGCGGTGCTGGGTAATAACCCCTTAGTGGCTGGGTCCAGAAGTGGGGAGCAGGGCAGCTGGGGCAGCAGAAGGGGTCTTGAGGGGGCTCAGAGGAGTACCTATCAAAGGATTCCACAATTTTAACAAGAAGTATGGTAATATCAGTGCAAACTAGTTAAATATAGTCCTGCTTAATGTCATGTGAATGAGCATGAATGCTACTTTGTGGACATCTAGGAGGCCAGGAATGTCATAAAGAGCACTTTAGCAGCAATGTAGAGAATGGACTGGATTGGGGAAGCATGAAGTCAGGGAGACAAGTAGGAAGGCTTTGCAATACACCAAGAAAAATGGATGATGTCCTGAATTATTGCAGTGGCAACAGGGCATATGGTTTTATAGCTGGTCCAAAGATGCTTCCACAAATCTCCATTTCTATAGATCACCTTTGTTCCTAAGAGTTCTCCAGTCTTTCCACTCTCATGGCTATAATCTAGTCCAATGCAAACTTAGACACACACACATGGCTGTATGCTTGCGTGAGAGATCCTGCTTCAGTATGCATACTCAACCAGTAGCTGGCAGACTGTAATTATAGCAGTCAAGAGGCCTGCCAAGAAAAATTCATTCACATACTGAGGTCATCTTATTCCCAGCTGCAGGAGAGGGGCTACAGTATAAACACCTGCCTTCATAAATCCAACCTATACTTTGGATAATTTTCTCTACTTTTCCAAGCACAGTCACACAATTATCCCATTTGTTCTCTTAACAAGGGTCCTAGGAAGTCGGTATTGTGGTATTATTTAGCTCCAATGTATAGATGGGAAAACTGAGGTTCACAGAGAAAGGACTTGCCTAAGATCACTTACAATGAGTCAGTAGTGACACTGACCAAGATGCCTTCTGACTTTTGGTACCATGTTCCTCTCAACCTTCCATGTGTCCTCCTTCAGACACAACTTCAGATGATTCTTGTTCCCACCTCCTACAAACTACTAATAATATTAATACTCATTCTATGTATTCTAAGAGGACACTGTGGATGACTCAGAGTTGCCAATCCTACCCTTGAAGGCCCTGTTCAAGTCTCACAATTCCCTCCAGGAAATTTGCCCTAGTGATTACAGTTCTGTAACCTCAACTCTTTCTCCTTTAAATATTTGCTGTATGTATTATTATGTTAGTGCTTTATTCTCTCCTGTTGTGCTCTGATTACTCCATCTCTAACTTCTAGTTCATTGCTTCTCGTTTTCTTCTCCCTGTGTAGCACAAGGCTTGGCACATAAGGGAACACTTACTAAAGTGTTATTAACCAATGGCTTGATCTGTTAAACAACAGATCTAACTCTGGCATCAGAATGCCTGCAGTTCCCAGTTCACAACAAAGCACTGTGAATGTGTGTGTGTGTGTATCCATGCACCACTCATCCGGTGACCCTGAGGGTAACTAACTCAATGCTGTCAAAATGCAGCATCAGCACATAGTTATTTTACATTCCAGTAGGAATTGAAGCAAGTAAAAATTTTCCCCTGATTTTTTCAAAATAAATAGTGCTCTGGTTCCAAGTGGTATATTTTTGACATCTTGTGTACATTTCTGAAATAGAGTCCAGATGAAAAACCAGTTCATGTGTATGTCCATCCCAATCTGAGAATAGTAGATTCCTGCTCATGGATAATTTCATTTCTGAAATCTCAACTGCAGAAAAAAAAAAAAAAGACTAGGGGAGCAGGTTTCAGGAAAGAGGAAGGTCAACATGGGAGTGACTGCTAGACAATCCCTTTGAGGCTTGAGGGCAAGACTAGGGCATGGAAGAAAAGAAGAGGGTGCTTGAACTTCATCCTTCCCCCCTCATGCCTGCCCACACAGATTTCTAAGGAACATGAAAGGAAAGAAGCTGATGGCTGATCTCAAGAAGGCAGAACACTTGCAAAACATCCTCTAGACATAAGGGTGGCCAAAAGCAAGTGAACCACAAGAAGATAATTAGGTAAACAGGCCCCAGAGAACACCACCCACTTGGTTGCCTGATGAGAAACTCCTCCTTAGAGTCCCAACTGAGGGTGAAGAAATTATTTTTCTTTTTCTTTTATAACGTGCAATACTGCCCAAGTACCTACCATGTACCAGGTGTTGTGCTCGGCACTTACCAATATCAACTATTTTGCCCCGTAGGGATTCATATTCCCATTTTATAGACCAAGAAACTGAGAGATTAAGTCTTTTGCTCATCATCACACAGTCTGACTCCATCATCTAGGTTTTTTCCATTGTACCACTCTGCCTTCGCAAGGCATGTTCAGTGAGCCCTGGCAATGAGGAGAAACTGAAAACCCCTCCCCAGCAAAACTTTCACCAGAGGCACTTAGTTTTGAATGATGTGTGAGATACACCCTAATGAAGAAAAAAAGGGGGGGAGCATTCATTCCTGGCTGAAGGAGTATCAGATACAAAGGCACTCATGTGGGAAGGAAAAAACTGTTCAGGAAAATAATAAACAATTTTGTAGGATTACCTGAGGGTGAGGACAGGTGATAGAGCACACGGCTAGAGTGGTTAAGGCCAGATTATAAAGAGTCTCATACGCCATGTTAAGGAATGTGAGTTTTCTCCTGGAGGAGATGAGATAGACTGGAAGAGAAGAAGTAATGAGATCAGATCTCTGTTTTGGAAAGAGCATGTGTGACAGCCCTGTGGGCAGACAGTTCAGAAGAGGTATTGACTGGCTTCAGGGAGACTGAGTCAGGCAAGCATGGCAATAGTTAAGGTAAAATTCAGGGGGGTGAAGCAAATGGAGACCCAGCTCAGAAAATGCTGTCTCTAGAAGTCACTGCAAATCAGCCTCAATCTTTAACCTCAAAGCTGAGATTCTAGGTTTGCAATATATACCTCCATATCCCTTAAACACTGCATGTGTTGCTTTGGCCTGAAAACTAGTAACAAATCTTGCTTTGCCCTCTGGTGCCTGCTCATTTGTCTCCATTTTCTAAGCTGGCCGCTTTGTGGCTACCCCAGACCTAGCCAAGCCCAGCTGGCTTGGGAGGGTGGAGAGAAGTCAGGTAGGCTCCAAGCAGAAAGGGCTCCGATTAGCACGTTTCACTCACATTCCCCATATTGCATGGCAATTCCCAACCAAATTCTACGGAATTATTTTCTTAATGATTTGGGATGAGTTTGGGGCTTCTTCTCTTTCTTTCTTCTTCTTTTTATTATTATGTGTGTTTCTGGACTGTAGCTATTTCCTCTGTCCTTGAGTTAAGTAATAGCAGAGGGAGAGAAAAAAATAAAAGTTTGCAGCAATGCAGAAAAGACATTTATACAGACGTCCAGAGGAAGGAAGGAAATTCAGTGTGGAGGCCCACAGCGATGTTCAGGGAAGGCCAGGGAATGTGGCTGCTGGGGGTGGGGGTGATATTTCAGCTAAAGCAAGTGTACAGAAGTCAGGCAAAAGCCTATATAAGGGAAAGGAGCTCCTGATCCTCAGGCCAGCTCTAGCCCTTGGCTTGTTTGCACTTGGAGTGAATTTTTCTCTGGTCATCAGCACCTGCTATAGCCCCAGCATAACTCAATGGTGTGGACTCTCCCCATTAACTAAGGAAATTAAAGTATTAAAATGAACCAAAAGCCACTTCATGAGTAAAGACAGCCAGCAATACACTTGTGGGAGGCCCACACTCTGAAATAACAGGAGAGTCTTACAAAAACCTCCCACGCTTCCATCTTTATATATATGCACATTTCTGAAATGGAGCCCAGATGAAAAACCTGCTCATGTGTTTGTCTATCCCAGTTGGAGAAAAGCAGATTCCTACTAATGGACAATTTCCTTCCTGAGGACTTAATTACAGAGAAAAATACTAGGAGAGTAGGCTTTATTATATTTTACTTTCTATCTCCTTTCCTTTCTATCATTTCCTTTAAGGTTGCATATGTATATCAACTGAAGTCCTCTGTCAATAAGTAGCATGTAGGGAAACATTTATCATTTTTAATTAATAGCTTTATTGAGATATAATTTACATACCATAACATTCATCCATTTTAAGTGCAATTCAATGAGTTCTAGTATATTTACAGAGTTGTGCAACCATAACTACAACCTAATTTTAGAACATTTTCATTGGCCCCAAAAAGAAACTTTGGGTTTAAATACAGTCAGTCAATATTCCCATCCTCAGCCATAAGCAGCCATGAGTTACTGTGTGTCTCTATAGATTTGACATTTTTAAGCTACTAAGTTTGTGGTAATTCATTATTACCACAAACAACAGCAGCAATAGAAAACTAATATAAGTTGTCCTTTCAGTTTCTTGACAGTATCTTTTAAAGCCCAAATTTTTTACTTTTGATTAAGTCCAATATTTATCTATCTTTTCTTCTCATCACTTATGCCTTTGGTGTTATATCTAAGAAATCATTGCTGGTAGAACACACAGAATTGAGATATGAGGAGGTTGGTGGATCCTTTCTCTAGAGAAACAAACATTTAGCGAGCAAATATTATTAAAAAAACAACCATTTTCTCTGGAAATTATCCTAATGGCATATGAAAAGTGAAGAAATGCTTATTCAAGTAAATCTACTATTTTGGTAAGAATAGTAGGAGTAAGTGGCATTTGAGACACTACCCCACTCCATCTCTATCCCAGTATTATGTAAGCTCTACTCCAGGCAGGTGTCGCTAAGAGAAGAGGGGGGCTCACTTTATTCTCAGCTGTAGTCAAGGCTAAGGCCCAGGTCAAGGTTAGTCTAGGGTTTCACTCCAGGAGGGGCAGGCCACCAGTATTACTTATCCCTAGCATCCCCTTGTTGTAGAAGTGCTGTCCCAGGTAGGTATAGCTGAAAGGACCGGTTCTCTTTTCCCCATCCTACTCACTGGGTGAGGGCTCTGCTCCAGGCAAGGCAGATCAAGAATACTGGGGTCCCAATCAGCCCACCACAACTTACTCATAGGGCATAGGTTCCATGCTGGGAGATGCAAGCAGAGAATATCAGGGGCTACTATCCTCCTCCCAGGACTTGCTCATATAGCAGGGGTATTACTCCAGAAGAAACATGTCACTGTTTCTGCCTTCAGCTCCAGTGTAGTGATGCTGAGTTTCTGCCAGGGAAGAGGTAGGTCTTAAGGACAGAAAGCTCTAACAGTTCTGCGGATTGTCTTTATTTGGAACAGAATGCAGAGAAGTTTATGTCTAAGGGTGTTATTTTTTTTTTCTTTTCTTTTTTTTTTTTTTTTTTTTTTTTGAGAGGAAGTCTCGCTTTGTTGCCCAGGCTAGAGTGAGTGCTGTGGCGTCAGCCTAGCTCACAGCAACCTCAAACTTCTGGGCTCAAGCAATCTAATCCTACTGCCTCAGCTTCCCAAGTAGCTGGGACTATAGGCATGCGCCACCATGCCTGGCTAATTTTTTCTATATATATTAGTTGGCCAATTAATTACTTTCTATTTATAGTAGAGACGGGGCCTCGCTCAGGCTGGTTTCGAACTCCTGACCTCGAGCAATCCGCCCACCTTGGCCTCCCAGAGTGCCAGGATTACAGGCGTGAGCCACCGCGCCCAGCTAAAGGTGTTATTGAAAATAATGGATATCTTGGTGGTTAACTAACAAAGGGATGATAGCTCCAGCTCCACGATACTAGTACGAGCTAGTGCAATGGCAAACTGGTCAGAAATTTAACAGATAGAACAAGAGAAAGAAACAGTTAGGCATAGCCCTCCTGGAGTCACCAACATCACTGGAAGTCTTCAAACCTGTGTGCATAGGCTAGGCTACACCTACTCAGGGGTAATCAGACTTGAAAAGGAGGCAAACTTGAAAGTGTTCTCCAAGCCACACACAGATCCATCAGATCAATGTGCTTAAACACAACCTCCGATAAAACACTAGCTAAACAATAAGCTATTCTGACCTAGGCACTGCTCATAAGAATCCAGGCCTAAAAATAAAGTCACACTGAACCCTAGTGTTCTGAAACACTATGTGCACGCCCAGAGCTGCCCCCTCACAGGAGAGACCAGAGAGAAAACATCTGGCTAAATGTAGAAAAAATCATAAACACCCAGAACTGTGAAAATAAACTCTAAGCTACACACACATTCAAAAGTGAAGAGTCAAAGTCTAACTGGATAAGAGAAGTAATCCATCTTTGATGAATAAATGGTTCATGTGGACCCAAGGGTGACCCCTAAGAAGCCAGGCCAAAAGAACAAAGAAAAAAATTGAGCACGGACATCAGAGGCTGCACACGGTAGTGGAACTAGGCTTCACAAAATTCTTACTAGACAAGCCAAAAAATAAACGGATGGCCAAACAAATAACAAGTCCAAGAAATGGGGAGAGAAGGTCATTACCTAAAGCTACTTCATATAGTATTTATATGAAAAAGAGGTCATATATTATTTTTAATGTCCAGTTTTCAAAAAAAGTTACAAGATATGAATCAAACAGGAAAGCATAGCCCATACATAGGAAAAAAGGCAGGCAAAAGAAACTGACTTTGAAGGAGCCTAAATGTTGGATTTATGAAAGACTATAAAGCAGATATTATAAAAATATTAAAATAACTTTAAAACACAGGCTTAAACAATGAAAGGAAGGTATGAACAAAAAACCTCATCAAATAGAGAATGCCAATAAACAGATAGGAATTATAAAGAGAACAAAATGGAATTCTGGAGTTGAAAATACAATAACCCAAATGAAATATTCACTGGAGGGACTCTAGAGTAGATTTGAGTTGGCAGAAGAAAAAAATCAATAAACTTGAAAACAGATGAATAGAGATTATATAAAATGAATAACAGAAAAATGGAGAAAAATGAATAGCGCCTCAGAGAATGTTGGAAACCATTAAGCATACAGATATATGCATGCTGGGAGTAGTAGGAGGAGAGGAAAGAAAGAAAAACTAAAAAAAAATGAGGAGAATGATGACAAAAACCTTCTCAAATTGGATAGACAAGGCTAATCTACAAATCCAGGAAGTTTAACAAACTCAAAGTAGGAGAAACAAAATAATCCATACCCAGATACAGCATAATCAAAATGGTAACCTTAACACTTGTACCCCCATAATACACTAAAATAAAAAAAAATAAATAAAAAATAGAAAAAATAAAAAAGTACTGAGGACCTCAACAAGCTTTTGCTTCCATGGATTGTATCTATCAATATTTATTGTATTCAAAATTAAAACTGGGAAAATTTAAAAAATATTTATTAATTCATCTTAAAATAACACAAATAAATATATAGAAATAAATATGTAAAAAAAATCTTGAAAACATCAAGAGAAACACTATTCATCACATACACGGGAACCCCAGTAATACCAAAGTGGACTGCTTATCAGAAAAAAAATGGAAATCAAAAAGCAGTGGGATGACAAATTTAGAGTGCTAAAAGGAAAAAAGTCAACTAAGTTATCATATATTCAGTAAAGTTATCTTTCAAAAATGAAGACAAAATAATGATGTTCCCACATAATGAAAAACCTGAAAGAATTCATTGCCTGTAGACTTGCCTTATAAGAAAATCTAAAGGAAGTTCTTTAGGCTAAATGAAACTGATACCAGAGAGTAATTTGAATCCTCATGAAAAATAAACCATTATGTTAAAGGTAATTATTCAGATAGTGACAAAGTATATAAAGGAATAGAACTATATAGAAATAACATTTTTATATGTTGCTAGAATTAAGCTAGTGTAAATTTGAACCTGATTCTGATAAGTTAAAATGTACATGGAAAATCCAAGAGCAACCACTAACAATTTTTTTAAATGGTGAAAAGTACATTAATGAAATTAAAATGCTATACTAGGAAATACTCAATGCAAAAGAAAGCAGCAAAGGGGAACAAAAAGACATAAGACATATGAAAAAATATGGCAGATATAAATCCAAGTATATTAATAATAATATTAAATGTAAATAAATTAAACAACCCAATCAAAAGGCAGAGAATGCTGGATCAAATGGTAGATCTACTTGTATCTCTTTAAGATACCTCCATATTGCTTTCCACAGAGGTTGCACTAGTTTGCAGTCCCACCAGCAGTGTAGGAGTGTTCCTATCTCTCCACATCCACGCCAACATTTATTGTTTGTGGACATAACAATGGTGATATAGCACCTCTTGTATTTTCCTGGATAGAGCTGGAACCCATTCTACTAAGTGAAGCATCCCAAGAATGGAAAAACAAGCACCACATATACTCATCAGCAAATTGGTTTCACTGATCAACACCTAAGTGCACACATAGGAATAACATTTATCAGGCATCAGGCAGATGGGAGGGGGGAGGAGGGGATGAGTATATACTTAACATAATGAGTGTGATGCGCACCATCTGGGGGATGGGCACGCTTGAAGCTCTGACTGGGGAGGGGAGAGCAACATACATAACCTAAACAGTTGTACTCTCATAATACACTGAAATTAAAAAGAAAAGAAAAGGAAAGAAAAGAAAAGAAAAGAAAAGAAAAGAAAAGAAAAGAAAAGAAAAGGAAAGGAAAGGAAAGAAAAGAAAAGAAAAGAAAAGAAAAGAAAAGAAAAGAAAAGAAAAGAAAAGAAAAGGAAAGGAAAGAAAAGAAAAGAAAAGAAAAGAAAAGAAAAGAAAAGAAAAGAAAAGAAAAGAAAAGAAAAGAAAAGAAAAGAAAAGAAAAGGCAGAGAATGTTGGACTGGATAAAGAACATGTGTGTTGTCTATAAGAGACACACTTTTGATTTAAAGACACAGATTGAAACTAAAAGGATGGAAAAGATACAGCATGTAAACAGCAACCACAGAAAAGCTGGAGTGGTTATGTTAATATCAGACCAAATAGATTTTAAAACAATAATACTTTAAAATTTTAAAATGTTACTGGGGATAAAGAAGAGCATTTCATAATGATAAAATAATCAATCAATCAGAAAGATATAACAATCACAAACATTAATAATCAAAAATTAGAGCACCAAAAGAAACGAAGCAAAAATTGACAGAAATAAAGGGAGAAATAGACAATTCAACAATAATAATTTGACACTTCAATAATCCACTTTATTTTTTCTCTTTTACTATCAATCTTTATTTTGTATCAATTTTTCCTTTATTTTTAGTTGACACATAATAATTTTACATATTTATGGAGTAAATAGTGATATTTCAATACATATATACAATATGTAATGTTCAAATTAGGTAATTAGCATATCCATCACTTTAAACATTTATCATTTCTTTGTGTTGTGAACATTCAAAATCCTCTTTTCTAGTAGCTATTTGAAAAAATACAATAAATAATTGTAAACCATATTTACCCTACAGTGCTATAGAACACTAGAACTTATTCTATCTAGCTATAAGTTTGTACCCATTAACCAACCTCTGCCTATCCTCTCATCCTCCCTACCTTTCACAGCCTCTAATAACCACAATTCTACTCTCTACTTCTATAAGCTCAATTTTTTTTAGGTCCCAAATATGAGGAATAATATGAAGTATTTATCTTTCTGTGCCTGACTTATTTCACTTACCATAATGTACTTCAGGCTCATCCATATTGCTGCAAATGACAGAATTTCATACTTTTTTATTGCTGAATAGTATTCCATTGTGTATATATGCCACATTTTCTTTATCCATTCACCTGTTGATGGACATTTGATTCTGTATCTTGGCTGTTGTGAAAAATGCTGCTGTTGTGAAAAACCTGCATGGGGGAGCAGGTATCTTTTCCGTATACTGACTTCCTTTCCTTTGAATAAATACCCAGTAGTGTCATTGCTGGATTGTGTGACAGCTGTATTTTTAGTTTAGTTTTTTTTTTTTTTTTTTTTTGAGAAACTTCCATACCTTTTTCCGTAATATCTGTGTAAACTGACATTCCCACCAAGAGTGTGTAAGGTTTCGTTTCTCTCCACACTCTAACCAACACTTATCTTTTGTGTTTTTGATAATAGCCATTTTAATGGGTGTGAGGTGATAGCTGATTGTAGTTTTAATTTGCATTTCCCTGATGATTAGTGATACTGAATTTTTATATACCTATTGGCCATTTGTACGTCTTCTTTTGAGAAATGTCTATTCACCTTCTTTGTCCAGTTTTTAATCAGTTTTTTTGCTGCTAAGTTTCTGTATATTCTGGATATTAGTCCCTCATCAGATGAAAAATTTGCAAATATTTTCTCCCATTGTGCAGGTTGTCGCTTTACTCTGTTGATTATTTCCAAGCTTTTTAGTTTGATATAGTCTCATTTGTTTATTATTGTTTTGGTTGCCTGTGCTTTTGAAGTCTTAGTCATAAAATCTTTGCCTAGACCCATGTCCTGAAGCATTTCCCTCATGTTTCTTTCTGGTAGTTTTATCGTTTCGGGTCTTACATTTAAGTATTTAATCCATTTTGAGTTGATTTCATATATAATGAGAAATAGGAGTTTAGTTTCCTTCTGCGTATGGATACTCACTTTTTCCAGCACCATTTATTGAGGAGGGTGTCCTTTCCCCAATGTGTGTTCATGTTGCCTTTGTCAAAAATCAGTTGGCTGTATTTTATTTCTGGGTTCCCTATTCTGTTCCATTGGTCTATGTGTCTGTTTTCATACCAATACTAGCCTGCTTTCATTACTATAGCATTGTAATATATTTTGAAGTCAGGTAGTGTGATGCTTCCAGGTTCTTTTTCATCAGCATTGTTTTGGGGTCTTTTGTAGTTCCATACAAATTTTATGATTTTTTTTTCTGTTTTTGTGAAGAATGTCATTGGTATTTTGACAAGGATTTTATTGAATCTGTAGATTGCTTTGGGTAGTATGGTCATTTGAACAATATTAATTCTTCCAATCCATGGGCATGAGAGGTCTTTCCAATTTTTTGTGACCTCTTCAATTTCTTTCATCAGTGTTTGGTAGTTTTCATTGTGGAGAAGTTTCAAATCCTTGGTTAAATTAATTCCTAGATATTTTAATTTTTGTAGCTATTGTAAATTGGATTGGTTTCTTGATTTCTTTTTAGTTAGTTCATTATTGGCATATAGAATTGCTACTAATTTTTGTATGCTAATTTTGTAACCTGCTACTTTGTTGAATTTGTTTTTATCAGTAATAACAGTTTTCTTGGTGGAGTCTTTAAGTTTTTCTCTATACAAGATTATGCCATCTGCAAAGAGGGACAATTTGACTTCTTCTTTTCCAATTTGGATGCCCTTTATTTCTTCCTCTTGCCTAATTGCTCTGGCTAGGACTTCCAGTACTATATTAAATACTAGTGATAAAAGCGGGCATCCTTGTTTTTTCCACTTCTTAGAGTAACAGCTTATATGGCTTGGGGAATGCTTTCACACTTCAGGGAGTCTTCAATTCTATCCTGCATTCAAATAATTTAGCAGCTTACAAATAACATCTCTGGTTGCTTTTGCACAGGTTTAGTCTAGTACATGTGTACAACCTTCCAGACCACTAGGGATGAATATGAGCTTAGCAGGTCTTTTTTTTTTTTTTTCCTTACTATCTTTTCCCCCAGGTCTCTCTGAAATGTCTGACTGGTCTACTTTTTTCTAGCTGCTATTAACATGTAATTGCTTCTCTAATGTTCACTACTATAATCCCTATTGTTTTCAACAACACCTTTAGGCATGAGTTCTTTCATGTGCTTTTCTAAATAGAGTCAGCCTCTATAGGCTGTGTTACTCTGCCAGAGCTGGATGGGGAGACAGTGATACAGAAGACTGCTTCTTCTGGAGTGACATCTCTTTTCTATGAGTTCCTGAAGTCCTTGTCTGATAAAGTCTGGACTCTGGGCCTGTGAAGGAGAAAATGGGAGCCCCTGGTCTTCTCCAACTACTATTTACAATTCACTGCACTTTAGGACTAGGAGGTGAGCCAGGGATGTGAGCCCCCAGTCTTCTTGGCCACATCACATGGAATAAATATTCTATAACAGAGAACTAGAGGGAGTGGAATGAGAGTCACTATCAGTCTGCTCATCTCATCCTGGAATTAAATTATGGCCCTAAAGGCAAGAGCTGGTAAGAAAGAGAGCACCTGTATTCTTGACTGTACCCACCTGGATTAAATCTTCTGCAACATAAAGCTTAAGGGAAGAGTGGGAGCGGGTCCTTGCTCAAATACCACAGATGCCAATTGTTCTTACTAAGATTTCATAAATTTTCTTAATTCATTCTCAGTTTGTTCCATGACCTTAAGCCAATTTCCAGACACTTTAAATGGTTGCTTTAGACCATTTTTTAACCAGTTTAATGTTTGTTTCATTGGCGAGAGGGTCTGTTGAGCTCCTCACACCAAAAGTTGGTCTGTCACAATTATTTATGTTAATTCAACACATATTTAGCACACACCTACTATGTACCAGGTGTTGTACTCACTGGGTTTGTTTTATTTATTTATTTATTTATTTATTTTTTTTAGTATCCTTAATATTTATTTTTTTTTATATAATTTTTTTTTTTTTTATTTCGGCATATGATGGGGATACAGATTTTAAGGTTTCAATAACTGCCCTTTCCCCCCCCTCCCCCCACAAGTCTGAGTCTCCAGCATAACCATCCCCCAGACGGTGCACTTCTCACTCATTATATATGTATCTACCCATCCCCCCCCTGTCCCCCTGTCCAATACACTATTATTGTAGTACCTATGTGTCCACTTAGGTGCTGCTCATTTAATACCAGTTTGCTGGTGAGTATATGTGGTTCTTGTTTTTCCATTCTTGGGATACTTCACTTAGTAGTATGGGTTCCAGCTCTAACCAGGAAAATATTAGATGTGCTATATCACCATTGTTTCTTAGAGCTGAATAGTACTCCATGGTATA
>VSMD01018359.1:0-35998 GCA_008750895.1 Mirza zaza | reverse complement strand
TAATTTTCATGCAAACTGCTTCGTTTTGCTTTTTGCCTACTGAAATGTAAACCAGTTTGTCCCTAAAAATGTATCATGCTTGAAAGTGTACCTGTTGCAGAGCCAGTTTCAAAGATGAACAGTTGTACCCCCATAGTCAGGGATGCCTCTGGCCTCCCACAACTCCCGACCCTTTCTTTAACATGAGGGGCTGGAGACTGCTTCCCATACATCTTGTTCTTACAAACCATTGGGGCAGACTGGAATTGTAACTCCTGCCAGTGCGGCTAGGCCAGTTAGGATCACTTAGACAATTCATTAATTGCATTGCATGGTAGGGAGAGGTCCAGTGAAATTGCCTTGACTGAAACCATGAAAACAGGGGAATTGTGGTTGGGTTTGTTGTTGTCTGTTGCTTGCCAGGGGGAATGTAGGGACTATATTCTTCCAGACCAAGACTCTGTTCCCAGTAGTTTGACAACTGGAATCAGGGATAATGAGGACCATGTCTGTTGAAGGGGAAGAGCAGAGCTCCTTGTGAGATGGGCCTTGCCTCTTTCAGAACCTGATGTGCTGCTATAGCCTCTTTTTGTCCTGCCTGAATGGTGAGTTCTAAGGTGGCTTCAGAATGTAGGGACACAAAGACCACATCCAAGACTTGTTTCTACGGCATTAATGGGTCTTTCATCAGATACCAAATCATCAGATACCAAAAGTAGTTCCTAGTTTGTACCTATGGTTCACAGTAAACTAACTTGGGTTAGTTACCTTGCATGTTTTACATTTTAGTCTTAGTGTTTTAATCTATATGCTGATATTTCAGAAATGTTGTCTGCATGAGCCCACTAACAATGATGCAAAGTTCGATCCCATTTTTCTTGATAAGTAAAAAAACTATTTAGGATATTTACATTTTAGTTGTTATATCTCCTCTGAAGTTGTGCAGTAGGAGGCTTCTCATTCTGGGCTCTGTACCACCCAGCTGATTAGGTCTGATAAGGTCTAAGGAGTCTCTGTTGCCTTGAAGCCACTCCAACATGTTAAGCAAATGACCTTTTTTAGCTGGTGACGCACTATGACTTATGAGCAGATTAAATATGCCACATTCCACAATTCAATATTAAGATGGATCTTACTGAACTACAGGGATAGGGTCAGGGATAGGGAGATGTAATTAAAAAGAAAAAATTAGATTCGTATACTCTGAGACTGGGAAAAATTAGGAAAGAAGTAAAGTTTATCTTTTTCCCTTTAGTGTGGTTTTTCACTTGCTTTGCTTAATTAATATTTTGGCGTGTGTGTGTGTGTGTGTGTGTGTGTGTGTGTGTGTGTGTGTGTGTCTGTGTCTGTGTGAATACACATGTAACTCTGTGTGTGTGTTTCTATCATTGGGGCAAGTTGCAGGCTTCCAAAAATGATAATATTCAACCTATACCTTCAGTGTGTCATTGGTGAAGTGTTTAAAAATGTTCAGCTAAGAATGGTTCTGTACTGCCATGGACAGTGTAATTTTATGTAAGAAATGTGTCTGTGTTTCTCCTTACTTACGTCATGTCTTTTTAAGAATCCGTAACTCTGATATGTCTTGGTTCATTTTAGTTAGTCTCCATTCAGAATTTCTTTCCTAAATAGCAGTCAACAGCATTTGTAGCCCTTTCTAAAAAGAAAATATTCAAATAATGCTGAAGAGAAAATGTTGACGGGGTAAAAGGTCAAAGGAAAAATGCTCTCTTGAACTTACAAGAAGATCTGTAGACTGACTGGAAGTGACCATTATACAACTCAGAGCTGTGGGATACAAGGGAATCCAGCCCAGAAAATGCTTATTGCAAACAAGTTTAAATCCATACAAATTATGATTAATGTTCAAATATTGATAAAACTCATAGGCAGGTTATAGCAATACTTCAAAAATTGCCCTATAATTGCCTGTATGTCTATAGCTACCTCCCTACCTATTTGTTTCTCTATTATGAGTGTAATATAAATTTGAATTCCTCAAAGTATATTCCACCTGCAAGATGATTAGGGCAAAGCAGTTCCACAGTAAATAGGTTTGGGAATCACCCTCTGTTTATCACATGTCTCTCTCACTGAGAGAGTCAAAGGATTCCCTCACAGGTAGAGTTCTGAGAAGTTCTGCAGCAAACAAACCTATTGAACTTTATTTAGTCCAATGTTCCCAAAGTACGCTGAACTCCAATCCTTTCCTTTTCAACAATACCTCTTGTGTATTCTTTTTTTGACAAATAGCAAGAGAATAAATGAACTGTTTTAATGGGAATCTAAATTTTACCAAAATTGACACACAAGAACATTTTAAACATACTATATTTTTAAGAAAATCATAACAGATCAATACTCATGGAATAGGATTTTTAAGTTAAAAAATTTCTTATAGATTTTTAGATTATATATTTTTGTGGTTAATTTGTAAGAATCTTTAAGAAGCTCATATTTCTTATATATATTAATATAATAAACCATTTGGATCATATAGAATGATGGACAATATCCTATAAAAATACCTTTAAAAGATCTTTTCCTTGTCCCACATCCTCTCCAGCCAAAGAAAACCTCAGAGCAATTGTTGTTAGGAAGGTATATGAAAATTCATTTTTAAATTAAGTAATAGTAAAGCATATTCCTTGGTTTATCAAACAATAATCCACCAAAATTAACTAGGGTTAGCCAGGAATGTAAAGGTGGTTTATTTATTAGAATATCAATTAACATAATTATTTCAAAAGGTTAATAACAATAAACCATATGATCATTGAAAAAGATTTTGAAAGCCCATGATAAAATGAAACCTCTGTTTCTGTATAACTTTTTGTGCTAGGATTTGAAGAATAATTCTTTAATAAGATAATTAGTGCCCACCTTAAATCAATTGCCAATATTATATTTAATGGTGGAAAACTCCAGTCATTCTTTTTAACATAAAAAATGGGATAAGTACATCTGTTATTAGCATGCATATTTGCATTTCAATTCAATACAAGATACAAAGCAGAAATAAGAAGACTGTCAATAATAAAAGATAATGAAAACTAAAAAATTATTATTTTCAGGTAATATAAATTAATCTAAAAAACTAAAGGAAATCACCCCCCAAATTTTAATACTTAAGATAATTGGCTAATATAGAATAAATGTGGAGAAAAATTAATAGAGTTTTCTCTAAATACTCTATTACTTGGAACTACAGATCTTACTAACAATATCAACAACAAAAAAATAAGAATCCTACATGAAGAAAACTTTAAAAATTTACTAAGTGATTTTCCCTTCCACAAATGATGACTGGAACAAATGAAGACATGCTCTTTTCTCAAAGTATAGACTTATTTAAATAAATATATCAGTTCTTCCCTATAAAAGGATTAATTAATCCTAATTTAAAAATCTCAGTTTCTTTTTTAACTTGGAAAAATTTCTAACATTAATATGAAAATTAATAGAAAAAATTAATATGCAAGGCAGAGCTAAAATATTTTAAGAAAAATAATGGCTGAGAGCAATTTATCAATGTTAAAACTTGATTTGAATCACTCCTAATTAAAATGATGTGGCCTCAGAAAAGAATGGATAAGCAGATGAATGGAAAAAATATATCAGTTTTTAAATTTGGATATTGCAGAACAGTAGTGTTCCAGGAAATTATTAGGATTAAATACAGGAAGTTTTCAGGGTCAAATAAATGAAACTATTTTAAACAGGTTTTCAAAAGCTGTATAAACATTACATAATCTTTATTTTGGTCACATATATTGTGAATCTCTAAGAGGGGGATTTAATATGCCACATTCCCACAATCATTTAAACATGAAACATTTTTCTTTTTTAACCAGAATATTGTTGGAAACATTGTTCCTTAAAGCATCCTTTGAAAAAGGGAGGCTTGGGGGGGGGTGGGGGGCAGGACCAATCTAGAAAAAGAAAATATTTGCTAAATAAGAAAGTCTTCCGGCCTCACAGCACACCCTGAATGTTTATCTCCTTGCTAACATCTAAAAATGTTTCTCTTAGCCTAAAATGACAACCTTCTCTATATCTCACAAATCCACTATTATCAGAATGCCCAAATTTCCCCTTCATACTCCTGTTTGGTCACACTGGGAGATACTGCACAGCACTGTTTATTATTTAGATGTTCGTAATTATTTCTGATTACTAGCCATACTCATAAAATACATAAACATTGGAATACAATTGCACAAAAGACCGTTAACTTACATATATTTTGCCAGAGTTCAAAGCTTGGACCTAAGGAGAAGGTTGATTCATTGCAAATAGGCAATAGTTTATTAGGAGGGTCCTGAGAACAGCTAATAGGTCTTTGAGTTTTGGGATCTTCTGGCTTCCTGCCTATAGGACTTATGGTCATTATAAAATTAATATGAGGGCTTGGCCAGAAGTTAAATTAATTTACCTTTTTGCTGTTGTTTTTCAAATTCAATTTAGACTATGAATTAATACCAAAGACCAATGAAGTTGATTTTCTAATTTAGTGATGCAATACTGGGTTATTCTTTTTTTTTTTTTTTTTTTTTTTGAGATAGAGTCTCACTCTCTTGCCTGGGCTAGAGTGCTGTGGCGTCAGCCTAGCTCACAGCAACCTCAAACTCCTGGGCTCAAACATCCTCCTGCCTCTGCCTCCCGGGTAGCTGGGACTACAGGCATGCACCACTGTGCCCCGCTAATTTTTGCTATTTTTAGTTGTTTGGCTAATTTCTTTCTATTTATAGTAGAGACGGGATCTTGCTCTTGCTCAGGCTGGTCTCGAACTCCTGAGCTCAAGCAATCCTCCTGCCTTGGCCTCCCAAAGTGCTAGGCTGGGTTATTCTTAGTATAAGTAAAAAAGTTTCTCCCTGGCCCCATTCCTCTCCCCTGCAACCTTATCCCAAATATGTAGCTATTTGATAATGGGTGAAGACCTTTTTCTCTCACATATCAACTATATTCACTGTTGAAATGTTATCCCTTCTTGTTTTTTTTTCAATTCCTTTCCTTCCCTGCTTTCTTCCTTCCCTCTCAACCCTATGTCGAAATCTTCATAGGTTGGCTACTGTCTTAACACGTGCTGTTTTACTGTTTCTTTGTCCCTGCTCCAAATCCACAAGCAGAGTCACTGCTGAGCAGCACAAGACATCCCTTTCTCTCCGTCCTTGTCCTCCCCTGGGCTGCCTCAAACTCACGCATCCTTAGTTTAGCATTTCTCCAAGCTGAAGGCAGCTTGAAGGTACGGTGATTTCTTGCATACCTTTTGGATTTAAAAGCCATCCCATACATAGGAGTTTATTGTCTATATTGCAATTGGATTATCATGTCCAATAAAGTGTCAAGCAGCTGACTGAATGGTTCTCATTAGCATAACTCGACTTTTCCACTTTTGTGCAGAGCCTTACTCTATCTTTAAAAGAAGGATTTAAGTCAGTAGTTCAAACAGCTGGACATGTATATTATGCAAATGTTAAAAATTACTTCCAGCTCTTAGATAGCATGCTTCCTCTAAAAACCTTAAGCAACTTATAGTAACATTGTGGGGAGGGGCGGGGAGAAGGGCAGTCTAATTCATCACACCAAACTGCAAGTGTAAACCTAATCAATAATTGAATTGTAGGTGAGAGACATTTTTTTCCCCTGTGGCATACTTATTCATTTGAGTTTGGAGAATAAAGTTTCAGAAAAAGCAAGAAAACATATACTAGATAGGGTTTTGGTAACAGCACTATATTTCACTTGCTATATACCAAATATCACAAAACATTTTCCAGACTTAAAAATAGGATAACATTTGTTTTAAGTTATTCTTTTTCATAGACCATTGCAAGCCACCTAAGCCTTTTATTATAAAAACTGTGTTTATATAGAATAGAATTATATTTTGTTTTAAGGTGTGAAAATGTTTATATATTTTTAATTGTAAATGAAAGGCGGAATCTCTGAACAATTCGTTAAAAACAGGTATATATTTAGTGATTAGATTGGTAAAAGTGTTAAAGCACTCAAAGTGAAGATGTAAATTGTTGTGAGTTAGCCAAAGGAAATGCTTCAGTGGAATGAAAAACTGTACCAAAAAAGGTGTAATTTGCATTTTTCCTTGCGTCTGATCCAGTGCTTAGAGGCAGACCACTTAGGAGATTTGCCATTTCTTCCTGAAACCCACATGACATGAGGTGTGCATGAGATTGGGTGGCCTCAAAATGTGCTTGCAGAGAGTCGAATACTAAGACCAGGAGCTGTGGCATTATTAAATCATAAGCTACACTCAGGGAGGAGTGCACATTCATTCTTTTTCATTTTATAGTGCAAGCAGAAAGGATAATATTACTCCTGAATCCCATATATCCATTAATAGAAAAAAAGTGTGTTGTTTCAAGATAAGAAGGCAAAAAAAGGGTAAGATAGGAAAAAGGATCAGAAGAATTTCTAATGAGATGGAAAGCTGATGGACACGTGGAGTAATCATCTTTCACAGAATCAATTAGACTAGTAAAAGGTGAACTCATTAACAAAACTAGTGAATTATATAACACCTAGGGTATTATACCTTTGTTAAATTTGTATTGTAGTTGTTTTGTAAAATCCTTGAGTTTGGTGTAGTCTCATATATTTTTAAAGATAACAGACTTATAAAAAATTCAAGGAAAATATGCTGCTAAAATTATTGCAGTTTCAGCATTCTTAGAAAAAAAGAAAACTCTATAAAATGTAATATAGGTTAATATCAGAGAAAAATAATAAATTTCTTGCCATTTGTGTTTGAGAAGAGGAATTACCTTGTTCCTCCTCCAGGAGGAAAATGACATTCTAGCTTGGCTACTATTGGATTTCAAAACAGCTTATTTTAAATGAAGCTTCAGGCAGAAATAGGGCTAGAGATATGCTAGTTTTAAGAATAGATTTTACAGGGAAAAAAAAGCAAAAACCCCAACAAACCTTCAATGAAAAAGATTAAATTTAGTAATGTCTGACCCATTCTTTTTTTAGCTTCATTGAAGTAAACTATCAAATCAGCAGTTTTGCTATTTAACTGATTATTACTTAAATATATTCATGATACCAGAAAGAAAAGGTAAAATAAAAAAAATTAATAGTGCATCTGTTTGTATGGTTAACTATTGAATTTTAGATGATCAGAATAAATACACTTCCACAAATGTGAAAACATGAAGACGTGGTTTAACATATTATGTACTAAAATAAAAATAAATAGAAAAAATTTGCATGCAGGCCAGGAGTGGTGGTACACATCTGTAATCCCAGCTACTTAGGAGGCTGAGGCAGGGGGATCATATGAGCCCAGGAGTTCGAGGCTGCAGTAAGTTAGGATTGTGGCACTGCACTCCAGCCTAGGCAGCAGAGCAAGAGCCTGTCTCTAACAAACAAACAAACAAACAACAAATAAAAACCCAACTTGCATGCAAAGTGATGACACACATGTACATACAAACCACATTTCTAAACAAATCTGACTGTTCATGAACAAAACAGCAAGACTGAGTTCTTATTTAAAAGTTAACATTTTGGGAATCGATTTTCTAATCTCATAAAAACTTATAAAAATGTCATCTATATTCTTAATCTACACCAATACCCAATACTGTGCATAAAAAATTAAGAAAAATTTTAAAAATGGCATTCACCAGGTAGTAATTATAGTCCAAAGAGCTGATTCTATTGTGACTGAAGCCAGACTTCCCTTAAAATAATAATGAATACAGAGTAAGGAGCTGGAATTTTGCATGGTTTATGATTCATTATGAATCAATTTCTATAGAACTGCAATTCTTAAAACTTTTCCAGACCACATTCTTCTTTGAAATGGCAAAAGACACTGCGGGTTGCTCACTCCATCTGCCCATAGGAGACAGATATCAGATAAAATAAATCTTTCCTCAGAATATTGGGAAGATATCAATCAACTCACTGAATTTTTTTATCTCAGATAAATTAATAATTCATAATAATAAAAATCAGACAGTTGTAAACACTAAGATTAAAAAAAATGACAAATCACAAGTCTGTAAATATCCTTGAAGCCCTTTGTTGTCTATGTTAAAAGCCTTTCAGAGCTTTTCTCTTCCCTTCCTGAAAAATCCAGCTCTAAATCCATTAGGTGGGACAGAGCAAGGCAGACATCCTAGGTAGGTGTGACGGGAAGGGTCTGCAGGGGCCCAGAGCCTGAGTGGGCTGAAGGTGGTCCACACCAGGGTGAGGTGACACATCAGTGTCAGTCCAGCCAGGCTGAGAAAGGCAGCCCTGCGCAGGGATGTCTGGGTGGGGAGTCCAGGCTTGGTCAAAGTAAGGAGGACAGGACATCCATGCAGAGGGGGAGGGAGAAGTTATCAGAGAGGTGTCAAGATCCCGGCAGGGTGAGGAGTAAGTCTGCGTGGAGGAGTGGCCAAGTATTTGAGAGCCAAGATTTGGTTAAGTAGTACTCCATGGTACACATATATCACATTTTATTAATCCACTCATGTACTGATGGGCACTTGGGTTGTTTCCACATCTTTGCAATTGTGAATTGTGTTGCCATAAACATTGGAATGCAGATGTCTTTGTTGTAAAATGTCTTTTTTTCCTTTTGGTAGACACTTAGTAGTGGGATTGTGGGATCAAATGGTATTTCTATTTTTAGTTCTTTGAGATACCTCCCAGTCACTTTCCACAGAGGTAGTACTGATTTGCAGTCTCACTGGCAGTGTGGTGTGAACTAGCACCTCTTATATTCTGGGCAGAGCTAGATCCCGTCCTTCAAAGTGAAGTATCACAAGAATGGAAAAACAAGCACCACATGTACTCGCCATCAGATTGGTACTAACTGATCAACACTTAGGTGCTTAGATGGAAGTAATATTCACTGGGTGCTGGGTGGGTGGGAGAGGGGTGGTGTGGGTGGGTAAACTCACAACTAATGGGAGCAGAGTGCAGTGTTTGAGGGTGTAGGCATGCTTGTAGTTCTGGCTTAGGTGAGGCAAAGGCATTATATTTAACCAAAATGTTTGTACCCTCATAATATTCTGAAATTAAAAAAAAAATAAAGAGTCAAAATTAAAAAAAAAAAAGCCAAGATCTGAGTGTTAGATCGTTTGTTGCTATCAGAGTGTCACTGATCCCAGCTCCTCTCAGTGGAGAAAACTAGGAAAGATATATAAGTAGGTACATATACAAATCGCTTCCGTATCCATGCAAAAGAACCAGGGCTCCTTGAAAAAAAAAAAACGGCTATTTTCAGGGATGGAGCAGGGAATTCACAAGGCAGGACATCTCGTGCCGGAAAGGAAGGAGGAACTAACAGGATGTTGGGAACATGTCAAAAAGAAACCGAAGTCAGCTTGCATGGACTCCTTCTAGCCAAACTTGGGACAATTTGAGTATAAAAATAATGATAGTAAATAGGTTATAATCCATTTAATAAAATAGGAATTCCATTTAGGTATAAAGAAATTCATGAATAAATTGAAAATTTGAAGAGGATATTTATATAGTTTAAAAATATCTCCCCACAAAATATTTCTAAATTTCTAAGGGGAAAAGGAACTTTGCAGTGGAGAGGCCTTGCAAAAAAATTACCAGCAGTGGGACAAACAGAAATCACTTGCTATCTGATAGAACTCAGTGAGAAGGATGTGTCATCACCTCTGAAATATTCTTGCCCCAAATGCATAATCTGAATCTAATCAAGAGGAAACATCAAAGCCAAGCTGAGAGTCACACTGCAAAGTAACCAACTGGTTTGTAATTTTCTCAAGCGTCAAGGTCAGGAAAGTCAAGGAAAGACTTCGAATCTGTTCCCAGCTGAAGGAGATTGAGGGACATGACAACAAAATGTGCGATTCTAGATTGGATCTTTTATTCTAAGGGACATTATTGGGAAAATGGACAAAACTTAAATGGTGTCTGAGAATTAGGTGGTAACATCCCTGTGAAGTATCACTGTTAATTTCCAAATTTGATGGAAGTATTGTGGTCGTGTAAAAGCATGTTCGTATTTGTAGGAAACATGCACTAAGGATTCGGGGTAATGGTGCATCAGTTATGCACCTTACTCTCAAATCGTAAAGAAAAAGAAAATGTTCCATGTATTGAACATCGAACATGTTTGTAAGTTCGTTATCATTAAAACATACAGGTGCACACCTGTAGTCCTAGCCACCCAGGAGGCTGAGGTGTGAGGATCACCTGAAGCCAGGAGTTCGAGGCTGTAGTGCTTGTGAATAGCCACTGCACTTCAGCCTGGGCAACATAGAGAGACCCCATCTCTATAAAAACAAAATAGAATCTAAAAATTGAAGTGGGCCAGAGTCCCCTCAGTAATCAGAGGCTGCGGCTGTTTCTGAGCTCTGGTGGTACCTCCGGAATGTACCATTCCCACCAGCCCTTTCCACAGGAAGTTGAAGGGCATCTCCGGGAGCCATCTTGGCTGCAACCTTGGCTCTTAAAGACACTTAGAGGAAGCTGGACCATACAGAATATTTTAGTTTACTTACACCATTCTTCCATCCTCCAGAACCTAGTACTTGGTCAAAAGTCCAGGCCTTGACTGATAGCCGCAGTGCTTGGTGACGCTTGCCTTTCCTAACAGGTAAGGCTAGAGAATCAAGTAACCCTTTGGCTGTCCTACTCACCTTGACTAGGTTCCCTAGCAAGCAAAAAATCAATCCCACCTGTAACTAACTCTTCTAAGATGCCCAAGTGATTACAACTCCAAGGGGAAAGCTGTGGTTAATTCTTCTGAAGCCCTGAGCCAGCTAAGCCCACAAAGTCTTGCACCCCTGATGTCCTTGACCACCACTCAAGGCATAAGACCCTCCAGTTATTTCTTTTCTTAGCTATTCTCCTTCCCTTGAGTCACCTTCAAACCATTCCCCTCCATTCCAGACTTCCCGCTGCAATTTGTGGTGCCCTTTTCTGTCGTTAACCAACATCGTGACATCCTCAACCCATCTCTGTCAGCTCCATCCACTTCTCGGCTTGGGTACCTGGATGCCCGTGTGGAAATTGCTTCCCCTGAAGCTCTCTCAAGTTAAGTCAGGTTTTTTGTCTGCATCTCAGTTTCTGCAGGACAGGAAGTGGGCTCAGCAGCCCCCTTGTTGGCTTCTTTCAAACCACTGCTCATCCATCCTGACATTAAAAAAAATCTCACTGCCCCTTTGGGGCTCAGGCTACCTGACTGAGCCATTTTCATTCCCTCTTTGTTGCTCTTTCTTGCCAGGGCAATAATGCTCTTGTCTACTGGAGACTTTAGCAGCTACTTGCAGGCTTTCCTTCCACCCTGAGTTCTGCCATTCTCCTGCTTGTCTGTGTAGACGACGCACCCACGCCCTGGCTGGTCCACCTCACAGTCTCAACTACGACGACTGCTCTTCCACACTCCTTCTGCTGCTCAGTCCCACATTTATAGTCTGGATCTTGTCAGCTCCTAGAATTTCTCTCCACCTCTGAATATTTAGATGCACTTACATCACTCACATCAACCTCCTTCCTTTCAGCCTCTTCTACATAGTGACTCCTACTATCTTGGCCATTTACTTCCTAGAGATATTTAATTTCTTTCCCCTTTTGTTATGTCCATCCGTCTTCCCCCATCCCAATTTTGTTCCTTTCCAGTTTTGCTTCCCTGATTTATACCTTGGGCCACATATCTGTCAATATCTCCAGACTCTTCTGCATTTTTGTCCTTCCTCAATACCCACCTAGCAAAACCTTAAACCTGTCCTAAGTCATCCCAATGTCTACTTTCTAGACACTTGTGCCTGGGCTATTGAGCTCGTCTGGAGCCATTCCCACAATTGTCCAGTTTCAAGCCACCAGAAATGTATGGTTTTGATCTCAACCTACTACTCAACATTACCCAGAGACACTTCCGTGCATACTTAGTCATCTCTCTCTGTGCCATTTTCCTGTGTGGCAGATTCCCCCACTCTGCTCAAACTCCTGACCCAGCCATCTCCACTATCATTCTTTACAACAAATCTTGCCAGGAGATTTAAAAGAAACTAGAAGCAAGAAGAGAATTTCCTCAATTCCTGCCACCAAATTTTAAATTTAACCTACGTTAATCCACCATTTTCCTTTCCCTCTGGTTCCAACGAAAGCTGTGTGTGGCTCTTCCCAAGGGAAGATGTGATCATGTAAAAAGGGGTTTTATCCTCAATATGCACTCTGGATCATGTCCCTTCTTATGTACTTAAGGACTTCTTTACTGATTGTATCTTCTGCATCCTCAGTTTTCTATACAAATTTAACATCAATATTTAATATACTCTCCTCCTTTCTTACTAAACAGTCCCTTCTTTGCCTGCGATACCACTGTTCCCACCACCTTCCTATGATTACAGTCATCACTAATAATATACGGGTTCTCATAATCCAATCTCCCTAAAATCTATTTTTTAGTCTGGAAGTAGTGTCAGCATTCTAAAACACAAATCATTTTCATTGCTCCTCTGCTTATAAACCTCCAAGGCCCCCATTACCCTCAGGATAAAATTCAAAATATTAATATGTCTCAGGAGATCTTTTACAACTCGTTCCTTGCTTAACCAACTTAAAAACCTGAGCACCATCCACACCTCCTTACTCCTCCATCACACCTGCCACCCCTACTCTCCCCATAACCCCAGCTCCAATACACATAGTTACACACTCATAATTTCTGGAATGTTTTTTTCTCATCTCTGGGCTTTCGAAAATACACACTCTGATTTGAACATTCTTCCCTTTTGTTCTTGGATAGATTCTTTTTATTCTTTACCTTTCAGTTTTGATGTTTCCCTTGAACAATTTTTCTGACACCACAAGCTTTTGTCTGACTGTGTGCCTTCACACTACCTGGCACTTATCCTCTGTCATAGCACTCAGCACACGCTTGGGAGGCCCCGCTTACCTGTGCTCACTAGCATGTCAACTCCTCAAGGGCAGGGGCAGCTCTCTGCGTATTGACTCGTTCACTCACTTGCACAAAGTGGAGGCAGTTGGTAAACATTGTTGAATGAATGAATCAATAGGTCACTGTTAAAGAAGAAATGTACAATGTTGGCACAGAAATTTTAAAATTAAAAAACAAATTTTAGCACATGTTCAGGGAACTGAGTACTTCAAATGCAGCTAAAATATGTCTAAGTTAGTGGACAGGTGCTTCCCATTTAGTGCAATAAGAAGTAGTAACTGAGGGAAACCATCTTATTCTTGGTGGGGGGGGGAGCGGTGAGTGGAGAAAATAAGGATGGAAGATCAGGAGCAGACATTGCTTAGACACTAAAGACTTATCTAGAAGGTTTTTGTCTTGTCTTTAGAGATAAGAAACACTTGCTCAGAAAGGTAATAAAATCAGTTCTATTTTGGTAGTATTCACTGAACTGTGATGGAAAGATAACTAAAAAAGGAAAGAAAAGTATAATCATACTTCAAAGATATGGATGGTTAGGGTTCCAGACTACTATAGTAAAGCGAGCCACACAAATTTTTTGGTTTTCTAGTGTTTTTAAAAGTTATGTTTACACTATACTGTAGTCTATTGAGTGGGCAATAGCATTATGTCTAAAAAACCAATGTACACACTTTAATTAAAACATATTTTATTGCTAAGAAATCATCTGAGCCTTCAGTGAGTCGTAATCTTTTTCCTGGTGGAGGATTTTGCTTCAGTGTTAATGGCTGCTGACTGATCAGGGTGGTGGTTTCTGAAGGTTGCAGTGGCTGTGGGAATTTCTTAAAATAAGGTAACAGTGACATTTGCCACATTGATTGACTCTTCCTTCCGTGAAAAATTTCTCTGTAGCCTGTGATGCTGTTTGATTACATTTTACCCACATTAGAACTTCTTTTAAAATCGGTGGCAGTCCCCTCAGCACTGCTGCTGCTTCATCAACTAAGGTTATACACTATTCTCAACCCTTTGTTGTCCTTTCAACAATGTTCATGCATCTTCACCAGGAGTTGACTGTGTTTCAAGAAACCACTTTCTTTATTCATTCCTAAGAAGCAACTCCTCATTCATTCCAGTTTTATCATGAAATTACAGCAGTTCAGTCCCATCTTCAGGCTTCACTTCTAATTCTAGTTCTCTTGCTATTTTCACCACATTTGCAGTGAAATCTTGAACCCCTCAAAGTCATCCGTGAAGATTTTCTAAATTCATAATAATGTTGATATTTTGACTTCCTTCCATGAATCATGAATGTCCTTAATGGCATCTAGAATGGTCAGTCATTTCCAGAAGGTTTGCATAGTATTCTGCCCAAATCCTTCAGAGGGTTACTATGTAAGGCACCTATAGCCTTATGAAATATATTTCTTAAGTAATAAAACTTGAAAGTAGATATTACTCCTTGATCCATGGGCTGCAGAATAGATGTTATGTTAGCAGGCATGAAAACAACATTAATTTCCTTGTACTTCTCCATCAGAACTCTTGGATGACCAGGTGCCTCATCAATGAGCAGTAATATTTTGGAAAGGAATCTTTTTTTCTGAAGAGTAGGTTTCAATGGTGGGCTTAAAATATTCAGTAAACCGTGTTGTATACAGATGTGCTGTCATCTAGGCTTTGCTGGTCTACTTACAGAGCACAGGCAGAGGAGAGTTAACATAATTCTTAAGGGCCCTAGCATTTTCAAAATAGTAAATAAGCATTGGTTTCAACTTAGTTATCAGTTGCATTAGCCCCTAATGAGAGAGCCAGCCATCCTTTGAATCTTTGAAGACAGGCATTGACTTTTCCTCTCTAGCTGTGAAAGTCCTATATGGTATCTTCTTCTATACCTACTTCATCCACACTGAAAATCCGTTGTTTAGTGTAGCCATCTTCATTAATGATCTTATCTATATCTTCTGGATAACTTGCTACAGCTTCTCCATCAGCATTTGCTGCTTCACCTTGTACTTTCCTGTTCTGGAGAGGGTTTCTCTTTCCTTAAACCTCAGGAACCAACCTCTTTTGCCTTCAAACTTTTCTTCTGAAGCTCCCTCACTTCTCTCAGCCTTTACAGAATTGAAGAGAATTAAGATCTTGTTCTGGATTAGGCTTTGGCTTAAGGGAATGTCGTGACTGGTTTGATCTTCTATCCAGACCACTAAAACTCTCTCATATCAGCAAGAAAGATGTTTCGCTTTCTTATCTTTCATGTGTTCACCGGAGTAGCACTTTTGATTTCCTTCAAGAACTTTCCCTTTGCATTCACAACTTGGCCAACTTTTTACAAAAAGAGGCCTAACTTTCAGCTTACCTTGGCTTTGACATGCCTTCCTCACTAAGCTTAATCGTTTCTAGCTTTTGTCTTAAAATGAGAGACATGCAACTCTTTCTTTTACTTGAACATGTAGAGGCAATTATAGGGTTACTAATTGGCTTAATTTCAATTATTCTTGTTTCTCAGGGAATAAGGAGACCTGAGGGAGGAGAGGGAGGAAGAGAAAGAGTGGCCAGTTGGTGGAAGAGTCAGAACACATAACATTTAGATTAAGCCTGCTGTCTCATATGGGTGTGGCTTGTGGTACCCCAAAATAATTACAATAGTAACATCAAAGATCACTGATCACAGATCATCATAACAGATATAATTATAATGAAAAAATTTGACTTATTGTGAGAATTACCAAAACATGACACAGAGACATGAAGTGAGTACATGCTGTTGGAAAAATGGAATTGATAGCCTTGTTTGAAGTAGGGTTTACACAAACCTTCAATTTGTAAAAAAAAAAAAAAAAAAAAAAAAGCCAAAAAACCTGCAATATCTGTGAAGTACAATAAATAATGCAAAGTGCCATAAAAGGAGGTATGCCTATATTTAATCAATATGTTCAGCAATGACTCAGGGCCTTACCATGCTTGTATTTCTCCCTTCTCACTAAACAGTCTCTCCTTGGCCTGATATTGCTGCTCTGACCACCTTCAACTTGTGTATAAGTTGCCAGAGACCACATTGTCTTAAAACCTATTTTCAAGATCTGTAAGTCATTTATGTTTATGTCCACAGTGCCAGATGCAATGCCTAGCACAAAGTATTGCCCAATAAAGACATACTAAATAAATAAATGGAGATAGAAATGGCCTCTTTGATCCAGGTCTATAAGTTTTCTTTTCATGTTTATTTTTCAAAAGCAATTGCAATTCTTTTCCTTATCATAGGCTTTCACTTGCAAGATTTTTGGAGTACCTAGTTGCTTATCATTATTATCACCTTTTATTTTTACAGATTTATATGGTATGATGAACGGTAGGACAACATTTTTATGAGAAGCTCTTTGCAGGTACTAATTTTATCAGATCAGGTTCTACTTCAGCTGCCTCTGTGGAAGCATGAATTTCAGAAAAGTGGTGCCTTCTGTAAGCTCCTTATTTATGACATTGGGGCCAGTCAATTTCCTTGCTCTTCCCCTTATCAAAAAGTTGGCCATTATTTGCATTCTGCCAGAAGTGACCTTACATGATCTTTCCCTTTTCTCTTATCTTATAAAACATATTTTCATGTGTTTGTTCAAACAGGTTCCTTTTCCAGTTTTCTTCCCATCCCATTGACTGGTCAAGACAGCAAAATTGCATAAGACTGAAACAAGCCCAGGGTTGCTGACCAAAGGCAGTTCACAGCCCTGGGGACATCTCCTCAGTGCTCAAACCTCACATTCCATTCTAGTCATGCTTTCCCTTGTTAATCCTGGCTCCAGATGAAACCCAACTTAGAAGCCAAAGATTTGTTAAGCACTTTTCCAGTGACCAGCTTTGGCTCTGATCTTTGATTGCAGATGTAATTTTCAACCTATGTATATGAGTCATTTAAGTTGGCTATTTGCTGAGAAATGAGGACACTATGTTACTTAAGAGTATTCCTAAACTCCTTATTACATTGTGGCAATGTAGTAGAAATCCCCCATTGATTTACCTTAATATGTTAAGAAGTAAAAATAGTATATCCTTTGCTTAGAAAAATTCTGAGGAGATTGTGTTGGACATATTATACCAAAAATGGCAAAGATACAAACAGCTGCCTGGAAGAGTTCACTTCCCCACAAGAGTACACAAACATAGCTCCCTCTGTGTAGGTAAGAACCTGTATTTTCTTTGGTTGAGTTTGTAAAGGCTTCTGGCAAACCCCAAAACATTTATCAGAGTGTCCAACCCCTGACAGACCTTTACCCAAAAGTACCTGATAACTCTTCTTGTTTCATCTTCCGATTGCTGGCCACAGGTGCTGAAGCAAGCCCCCAGTTGTCAGTTCTTGTCTCACTCATGTATTCATTCCATATGCATTTATTTTCTTCTTCCTGTGTTGCAAGCGCTATTATTGGTGCTGGAGATACAGCAATAAAGTAGATATGATTCCTGCTCAAGACCAGTGGAGGGAGTCAGAAGAGAGGTGATTCATAGATAGATAGGAAAAATATCAGATAGGGAAAGTGCCAGGTAGTCTCTTTAAAAAGGGGATTCCGTAGAGAATACCTGAGGGTTTGCAGAGAAGAGTTTTAAAAATTGTGTGGCTGGGGATGGCTGTCCTGGAGAGACAACACTCCAGCTGAGAACTAAGGCAGCAGGTGGTCAACCAGACAAAGATGGCGGAAGGGCACGTCCCATGATGTCCCAAAAGCAAATGGCATATTTGCAAGAAAAAAGGAAGGCTCTGAAATGGGGAATTTGGTAGGGAAAAGAGGGATGGTTTAAGACGACGCCTCATAAAGGAGAGTAAGATGCCTATATTTTTATTCTAAGGCACTGGCAACCAGCCAGCCTGGTTGCTATGGGAATGGAGGCCGAATGGAAGAAAGGAGTCCGATTAGGAGGCTACTCTGTGAGTCCAGGCAAAAGGGGGTTGGTGGCTGGGAGCAGGGTGGCCACAGTGGGGACAGAGAGAACCAGGCAAACATGGGAACAGTTTCAGCAGAGAGGTCAACAGTAATTATCCTCAGCTGGGGTGTGGGACTGAGGAAACTGGGTGAATCAGGGATGATTCCTGGACTTTTTTTTTTTTTTTTACTTCTTTTCTCTTCAATATCCTTGTTGACTGTGGGCTTGAAAACCTTGGAAGTGTCCTGCCCAAGGCCAAACAGGCTTCTAGTGTTCCAGGAAACGAACACAGGAAGCTTTCAAAACTAGGGGCCAAGGAGCCAGTATTTTATATTTCCCTCCATACTGGAAAGGCTGTGATTTATTTTTATTCATTGACATTCATTTTAGGAAAGCTGTTCTGTTAATGTAGAAATTCTTACAAGCAGTTAATAAGAACTTCATTTTAAAAACTATATTTTATGGAAAGCGTCTAGCATTTGATCTTAAAACAGACTAAATCGACTCTCCGTCCTCAGCTCTTTTTGATTAAGGAGAGAAGTGTGATTAACATTTGTTTGGGGTTTTTAGCACTACTATGGTTACAGTGTGCTGGTTGAAAACGTTCTATCCAGCACATTAGTTATTCCATTTCTTGATAAAACAGACATTTAAGAACAAGGCACAGAGGCTGGGAGTGCAGTGGGGGTGGGTGAACCCAACTCTGTGAAATGCTTAACCTTTTAACATAGTTCAACAAAGTTTAGATTTCTGGCAAAACGCCTAGACTTTGTAAGGCTGTTCATGGTTGCAAAACCCGACAAGACCTCGGTGCTTAAGTTACTCTGGCTCAAGGGTTGAGATGATGCAAAGAGAGCAAAGGAAAAGAAAAAGAAAAAAAAAACCAAACACACCCTGATTGCTACGGTTGGGCTCATGGCACAGGGCAAGCAGTTTGGAAAAGGCTGCTGGGGATAGTGATTACAACCTACGGTTCCTTGGAGGTACTTTAGCTGTCTCTGCGGAGAGAACAAACTATACCCAGAGGGACAGCAAGTTCGGTATTAAAGATGAAGAGGGATCTTAAGAACACATGACAAACCAAAAATGCCACAGATTAAATTGCTGTTTTCACAGCGTCACAGCGATTGTCCTCACAGAGAGCAGCAGTAAAGACTAATCGAGGAATACATGTCTCAGGCATTTAGTCTGGAAAGAGTTACCTCATGCAGAAATGCACATGCAGGCTGTAACCACTGATAGTATCAGTGACAAGCATCTTCTAGGCAAGAAAATGGGGATTTTTAACCAGCCAGCAGTAATCACATAGTTCATGACTACCTGCCTTTGTTTGATATGCATTGACGTATCTTTCGGTTTGAATTCCTAGGAGTTTTTCTAACATTTTTCTGAACATATGGACCATTTGTAAGTAAGAACATGTAAAAGGATAATTATTGAAATAATTACGGATGAATGTAGTATAGTGTTTTCCGCATGTGGTCCTCAGTGCCCTAGTTCTGAGGGACGCATAAGAGATGACACAGGGATTGCTTTAAATTTCAGTTCAGTGGTCAGTAAGGTCTGGAAGCTTCTGAATGTTACTCAGATTTCTCTACTATAGTATTTCTCCTTTTCAGAGTCTTTAATAGTTTTATGCGTATTGTGAAACTCTAGAAACGAAACAAGAATATCCAATGTTTCCCAAATATATTTGATCACAAAATTCTCTCTATCCTCTGTCCTCATCTCTCTATTTTGGTGGAGTATATTGTCAAACACACATTCTTAGGGCACATACACTGGTAGACACTGGGTGTGATGTGATGTATATCGTAGGCATGACTTTAAAATGGATGCATGTTCACGCATGGGCCCAAGAACAATGGAGAAGGAGTCAGAGAAACAGAACAAAAAATGGAACTGAATAACTGAAGTTGGCAATAAACAAGTTATAAGTGTTAAGGATGCTCTTGCCTCCAGAAAAATCCAACTGGATAGGTGATTTCTGGTTTGATTTCAGCAACTCATCAATATTAGATCCAAGATTTCTGTATTCCTCTCAGCTGTTCCTTCATAATTCCAATGTGGCTGCTGCAACTCTGACCCTCACAACTGCATCCAAGGCAGAAAAAAAAAAGTAGGAGAAAGGGGAAGGGTTTGGGAAAGGTTGTTCTTTTAATTAGGAAAATAAAATAGCTTCTAGCAACGTCAGGGCAGACTTGTGAATCTATCTAATTACATGGGACTCTGTCACATAACACAGAGCTGTGAAAGAGATTAAATTGAAATTTTATGTTGCTCAATTGTGCATTTTCTTGGTAAGTTGAGCAGTAACAGAATTGAGGTAAGAAAATGAACTTGGGATGATTTGTGTTTATTTCAAGCTGTAGAAATATGAAGGCAGAATGTGTTATTTTAGACATATTCCTATGGGCAAGTCTTTTGAAGTAACAAGGTCCTTCTGAAAAAAGTGATAAAACATCTCAGCTTCTTTTTTTATGTTTTGGGTAAAGAATATTTTCTTTAAAAAATCATATATATATAACATACACACACATGCATGTATGGTGGTGTGTGCACACATTCACACACGCACACACACCCCTTTAAAGCTGGCCGGGAGCAGACATGCCCCTTATCCCTGCAAACACTTGTCTAGTGGCTCATCATACAGATCCAGGTCAGTACTCGTCAGAGGACAGAATGTTCTGAGGCTTTTTCTTGGGTTACTAGTAGACTTTGTTGCTTTTACTAGATTGGATCTTTCAGGACTTAATCCAGCCTGTGGCTTAAAACATGAAAGCGTGTTAGAGACCTCTAAGATAATTGCCATGTTTTTTCACTCTCCGGGCTCTTAATGAGGATAAACACACACTAGGAGACAAATTGGTTCAATTCCTTATGGAATTTTCTTTGGTGGGAAGACACAGGCATGTTGCTACAACCCTGTTCTCCGTGGAATGGAATTAATGGAGAGGAAGGCCTGCAATGACACCCACAGAAGGGGGTACTCACCTTTTAGTCTGCAAACTACCAGAAAAGTGCATTTGCTATAAAATGACTTCTTTTAAAAACTGGCAATTATGTGGACCTGTAATTCATGTTACAACTAAGTCCTACTGATAATATGCCACCTTTAGCAAAGAAACTCAAAGCATGTCCCTTTTTTTATTATAAAAATAACATGTCTCATTATTAACTTTTTGAAAAATAGAAACACTACTCTGAACTCAATAATCCTAAACATTATTTTGAAATGTCTTCTAGGTTTTTGAATATGACTTTTCTTTACATATATTATGAAACTTGTAGCATTATAAAAGATCTTACTTTCTTCACTCTCTGTTATAAGCACTGTTTTTATGATACTGTCTAGTTTCATAACCACTATAGGAACAATTAGGTTGTTTTCATTTTTTTTTCTCAAAGTGCCATATTATTGAACCTGTATTATAATTCATCACATAGTAATAGTGTTTAGCCTATACATGCAAAAACTATTCAGTTAGTATATCTAATCCTTTAATTGATTTCTTGATTACCTATTATCTCCATGCAAGATGCCATGGAGAATACACAAAAAAAGCAGTAACAGGCCCACACTTCAGGAGTATGTGGGTAAAAGTTATATATATATAAATGTCCATATGGAGTTGATGAAACTAGCCGTTTGTAGAAGGTAAGTATGAAAGATAAAAGGGCTGCCAGGGGCATGCACACAGAGAGGAAAGGCCCTTTGGGGACACAGCGAGAAGGTGGCCATCTGCAAACCAAGAAGAGGGCCCTCAGGAGGTACCAAACCTACTGGTACCTTGCTCTTCGGTTTCTAGCCTCCAGCGCAGTGAGAAAATAATTTCTGTTGTTTAAGCCAAAGATAAAAACTAAAAAAAGGCAACAGGTTCTATGGGGGTTGAGAAGAGAAGAGTTCAGGAAGCAAGAGATTGGAAATGGACTCATCATCCCCTTTAGCCTGTATGTGACCTGGACTTAGACAGGTGAGGATGAGAGGGATGGAAGATGCTCGAGGCACAGGCAGGAGGGTAGGACATCATTGAGTATGTTTAAGGAGTAGCTAGATTTATGCCTGGTTTGCACAGTGGGGTTTATTTTAACCACAATTTCCTGCACTTCCAGGAGAAAATAGTCTGGAGCCTTCATGTGTGGAAAATTTCCCAGTTCTCTTCTTTATTTGTGTGTACACGGCCCATCAGGATGTACATGTTTGACAGTGGATAGACACGAGTTCTCTTTTTTCTGATGTGAGCTACTTTTCCCAGATTCATACTCTTTGTCCGTCATCTCTTGGGAAGTCTGAAAAAGGAAGCTTCATTTGGAAGAAAAAAAAAATCAAGGCCATTTGTACCTTTTCCTACGCAGCCTTACCAGAAATTTTATGTTGAGTCATATTTTGGGTAAAAGCTGGAGTAATTATCTAATCTAAAAATATATCTGCATTTTACTTTGTGAGAACAGTATTGAAAAGGACACACAAGCTAAGGAAATTTTATGATCACAGAGTGTTAGAGCGAGAGAAGCCCCAGATCACCTAGCCAGTGGTTTTCAAACATTGCATTTTTAAGATGTATTTCCCTGTTAAATGGGAGACTTATTCTTAAGGCCAAATGCAAACCATATAAAACCAAGTCCCCCACCTTCCGTAAGCACATTATCTGAGTCCCTACAGTATCTCAGAGCACAGTTGGAATACACTTGTTTCATATTGTCTGCTTATTTTACAGTTGGTTAATTTGAGTCCCAGAAAATCAGGTACCCACGGAGGATCTCATGCTTTGAATTCCATTATGAGAGCAGGTATTCTCAGGATTCAGAGCATGGCTGACTCCAAGCCTTTAAACTAGAGATGAATGCATTGAGATGAGCCTTAGTTGGTGCCTTCTTTCTCATTCTCCCATCTCCCTTCTCCTAGATAAAAAAAAAAAAAAAAAAAAAAAGAGCTATGATTTCTTGCCTGGGAAGCAGAGAACAAGGGGCATTCCCAAGTAGTCACCCCCATGTCCACTTCCAGGTCCTCTGTGTCCCGGGTCTGGGCTTTCCCCTCACACAGCCCCAGGAGAGCTGGGGGCTCCTAACAGCACGTCTGCTGGTCAGCAAGGCTGTCTTTTAAGGAGCACCAAGGGACATCAGAATTAGAATGAGAGCAGTCATTCTTATCCTTTAACAAATATTTTGTGCCTAAAAAACAACCAGTTTTAACTTTCTAAAAAACGACTTCTTCCCAGTTCCAAGCCTTGAAGTCCTTCAAGTGAGTTGGTCCTGTTACACATAGATGATTAGTTATAAGAAACATATCTAAAATGAACTGACAAAAGACTCTTCTGGTTGAACATTTCTACTGGTCCCGAATGTGCCCTAATGCTTCATGGGCAAAGATGTTACGGTGACATGCTTACCTTTCAAGTCACGCCGATAGTTTTTGGATTAAATATACCCATAGGACAAATGGTAATGTCTGTAACATGGCTGATCTATGTTAGGTGTGCCTTGCACAGACCACCAATCACGGACCTAGGAACCAAATATGGCACACAGATTTGCTTTGAGTGGTGTGCATGCTGTTCTGAAACTTTTGAATAAGTTTTTAAGAAATTTCACCCCAAAACTCAGATTTCCAGTTTCTTTTGAAAAATCAGAAGATTGGGCAATATTGCATCCAAAGTCTTAAGGATTGTCGACTAGATAATGTTTGACCTGAGCTGTGTGGTATCTGCCCCATTTAGATGGAACATACATTCCTCAGTTTGTTGCCATTTCCTGTTGTAGAGCCAACACAGGAGCCTGGTGCTTTCCTTGTGGTGCACAGCATTCCTTTAAATCCACACTACTGTTAAAGTGAGACAAGAAGTATTTGATAGAGAAGGCACATGTTTCCTATATAGGATTGGACTAACGTCCATGATTTAATTGGCTCTGTGCGCTTTTGAGTTTGCCACCCCTGTATGGGGTGTAACCAGATAACACTATGTTCTGTTAATTCTATGATACACATTTTTTCTTCTAATTTTAGTATCCCTGAAATGGGAGGCATATGAGCATTGCTGTCATCAGCAGTCATGGTGAAGTGGTCACTATCTGCAAACTTGGCCATAACTGTTCATGTTGTTGTTGTTGTCAACAGAGTTTCTGTTCAGTGTTGGAAAGGTGCATGCCGAGTTTAATTACTATTAAAATGTCTTCAACATCATTATACTATTATTCAGTATGGACAAAAAAAGTGACTTTAATATACAGAAAGAGAAGGAAATACGGCAACTGGCCATGGATTTGATATTCGTGAAGCAAATGTTTCTTGTCAGAGTAATGACTACAATTCCTTCTTTTCTTGGAAAGAGCAACTAAGTGCTTTAGGAGCCCTAAGAAGGGAAAATCTTACAGGTCTATGAGGCTTTGTTACATTTTGTTACTAAGATAAGTGCAAAAGAATTCATACTACAGGCCAAACAGTGCAACAGAAGGAAAGAGAAAATGCCAAATAATTTGGAATAGATAAAAAGAAATTTCCGGACAATGAAAGCTGTGTGGCCCACCCAGGCTTTAAGAGGACTATACTTACAGTGCTATATCTTAGGTTGATCGGAAGTGTACATTCTTTTTTTGTGTTGGTGCCATCAAAGAGAACCAGAGCTGGGAAGTAGTTAAAGCAGTGGAGACAGATTTTGTTCAGGAACCATCGCAATAGGGGAAAAGAAATCCCAGTACAGAACTGGGTTCAATTCTGAATACAGCGAGGATAAGTGAGGATTTACAGCCATAGAACAGCGTGGAGTGGGGTTTTCAGTGGATGGAAAATTACTAAGAGGAGACATCAAGGATAGGGGAATTCTTGCTAAACTGACCTGACAGATTCTTGCTACCACTGGGTTATGAGGCCCAATGAAAATGGAGGCCAGGTTGAGGCCTAGTTAGGAAGAGGGCTTAGAGGAGCTTGACAAAGTTTGGTTCAAGAAGAGTCTTTGTCAATACATGAAATACTGGTGCATCTCACCATCAATGATGTCTTATATTCAGTAAAATATGATCAAACAAAGCCACAAAAAGGCAAGGACTTACTGTCTCTGTGGTCCCTTCTGCTACCATCTGTTTGCCTCTCTCAAAATTGCTTCCCGTCTCTTTCTGACTACTGAGTGAAAGAGAAGTGTAGGCAAAATGCATAAATGATATAATTCTTAGGAAACAGAAAACCTGGAGGAAATGGATAAGTTCCTGGAAACATACAATGTCCTGAGATTGAAACAGGAAGAAATAGAACTCCTGAGCAGACCAATATTGAGTAGCAAGATTGAATTGGATATAAAAAAATCTCCCAAAAACAACAACAAAAAACCCAGGACCAGATGAATTCACAGCCAAATTTTACCAAACATGCAAACAAGAACTAATACCAAGCCTCCTGAAACTGTTCCAAAAAATCCAGGAGGAAGGAATTCTCCCTAACCCATTTTATGAGGCCAGTATCACCCTGATACCAAAAGCAGGTAAGGACACAACAACAACAACAACAACAACAGAGAGAGAGAGAGAGAGAGAGAGAGAGAGAGAGAGAGAGAGAGAGAGAGAGAACTACAGTTGATGAACATAAATGCAAAAATCTTCAATAAAATACTAGCAAATCAAATCCAATAGCACATCAAAAAGGGTAATACACCACAGTCAAGTGGATTTTGTACCAAGGATGCAAGGATGGTTCAACATATGCAAATCAATAAATGTGGTACATCACATGAACAGAATTAAGGACAGAAACCATATGATCATCAATGATGAGAGGTTTCTTGGTGGGTACAACGTGCATTGCTTCGGTGATGTACATACTGAAGGCCCCAACTTCACCATAATGCAATAAATCAACGTAGCAAAATTCCACTTGTACCCCATGAATGTGTACAAATAAAAAAGAAAGAAAGAAAATAGAACCTGAAACCTGTTCTTGGTCCTGTTAAATACCACGACAACCCAAGCTACTTCTGAAACTCTGCAGCAACTGAGAGGCAACACCAGAGAGAATTTCCTAATTTAAAAAAGGGCATTTAACGAAAACCCTAGCAGTTTCGCAGGAAGCCACAGTTGGAGAGCTAGGTGAACTTGGCCTACAGGCACCAAAACCTGTTGTTCAGGACAGTGACACATCCATCCTCTGTCATGTGTTATTACTTATAGTACATGCCATGGGACAAATGTTTGTTATTAGCAGAAGTTTCATGGACGAGTTTTATCATCCACTTTCTGGTCCACTCCAATTTAACAACAATTTTATATTTTGCCTGCAGGCTAGAAAGCTGAGTTTATGCCAAAGATGTTTCTATTTTAGCTGTCAGGGTCGAAAATGAACATTTTGTTTTTAAAAGGAACTGGAAAAAATACACAAAAGAAGGAAAATGTAATTTCTTTTTTGACGTTTTGAAAATAATGTAAAGTAATTCCAACCAACAAATAGCTGTTTGGTCCTGTCTTTCCTGAAAGTGAGAAACTGGCTTTGAAATGATTAGAAATGAATCATCTTTACTTAGCAATAGACCCTATTCTTAACACACATATTTAGGGTGGTGTTTAGTTTTATCTGTGTGCCCAAAGATGCTGGGAAAGGACATTGGAAGGTTTGCATTCGTTTCCGTATTTTTTGTTTCTCACATTTATAGGCTATTAATCAAATAAATTGCTAGCATGGGAATGGGCTCATCATATTCCTTTTGGTAAAAATCTTTGACTTCCAGCCTTAATTAGCACCTTTTTTGTGGTAAAACAAATTGGAAAATGGCCTTTCATAAAAATTAACTACACACACTCCTCTTTTCAGAAGGAAAGCAAGAGCTCAGGTAGATTTCTTTCCCTAGCGGATCTCTGCTTTCACTTTTGAGTTGCTAAATTGTTTTGCCTTTAGGCTGATGATTTTCATATCTTTTATTATTTTCTAAACATGAGATTTTGGTGATTGAGTTTCGAAAGTGTCATTACAACAAATCTGAAAGCCAAATGAAAACAGCCACTATTCATTGCTAGATATTTTGCACTTGGATAGAATTAGAGCTGGAAACTTAGTTGGGTGGACCACATCAACACAGTTTTATTGTTTTAAATTCAGCATGTTTCCAGAGTTCCCAGGGGATTAAGACAAATTTAATGGGTGAATAAATAATAGTTTATATTGTGTCTGATATAGAGTAGGCACTTAAAAAATATTTGTTGACTAAATAAACTCTACAGCATATGTATTCACAAATGCTTATACATGAACTGTACATACTATCTTTTAATAAAATTCAATTTTTAGGGTGTGTCCTACAAATAATGCATTTAAGATTATTCAACAGGTGAGCTCAATAATGATAGTCATAATAAATAATAATTATTATTAAGTTAAAAATAAATATTTATTATCATTATTAACTCTCAAGTTCATTTACCTTTTCAGCTGTCATCTCCAGCTCACATAGTGCCTTTAAGACCTCAGTAAACTGTAGGAAGAGTCTCTGATAGGAAAGCAACAAATCATCTCTAGAGCAATCTCTAGGCTTAAACTATGTCAGGTCACAGAGAACTGCATTTTTATCTTCCAAGAGAACAAGGCCCAAGAAGGATCTTTTCACTAGTTGTACCTGGCCGTCAGGAGGAGAGCAAGTAGACAGGAAATGTATTCATTGATATATTCCAGATATATATGCAGAAGGGGTGAATGACATAGAATTTCAGGTGATAAAAGAAAGTCATTTATGCAGGAACCAGAGCATCCTATTGCAACCATACCTAAACATTCTCAAGAACATCTCAGTGAATTGACATTAACTTGATTTGGGAGGAACTTGGAAAAGTTTGAGTCTAAGTGATATTGCTGTGGCAAAGCAGGTACAGTACAAGAGCAGTCGGCCAGGAGAGACTAATACCAAGATTGCTAAGTCTGTTTATTTAGAGTGACAAAGATTCACTCCTTGACCAAACTTGAGTCAGACTCCTCTGATTCCTCTTTCTGTCTAGGCCTCATCCTTGGGCTTTGTCATTGGCCTGCTTAATCCAGTTTTAGCAAGAATCCTGCTAGGTTGGTTTAGTAAAAATCCCTCATTTTGGGTATATGATCACCTTCTCTGTCTGATCAAATTCCTCATTGTCTTACCCTTAATACCTTATTACCCTCACCTGCCTTCAGCAAGAATCTTATTGAGTCTAGCTGGCAAGAATGCTCCTGGTTTTGATGTTTCCTCTTAGTAATTTTCCATTCACTGACCACCCCCACCCCCCAGTCCTTGGGTGTAAATCCCTTCTTGTCCTTGTAGTATTTGGAGTTGAGGAGTTGAGCCTGATCTCTTTCCTCTACTGCAAAGCCACCATTGCAGTAGTCCCTCTTGGATAACGTCTTCTTGACTGTCTTTAATGAACAAGTGTCATGAATAATTTTTTATTTAATAATTTAAGTTGCTAAATTATTAACTCTATATTTAATTCTAAGTCAATTTAGGCATATTACAGTTGGTATTCTACAATAGTTAATCATATGCAAGTTAAGAACCCTATTCACAGATCTAAATTTCAGGGAATAGAAAAATCAGTATTGGCCCATGGCATGTCAAAATTAATAATATTTGATTTTCTTTGTAATTCTATGTATTTCATTTTACTAATTTATTGATTGGTTTGACCAAACTCTTAAAGAGGTACATGGCATGAAAATGACTTTATAGATGAAAACTCTGAGTTTATTCTATTGAAATAATTTTTCCTTGAATTTCAATAACATTTTATTTAAGTCAATGTTGCAAATATTATCATTTCACTACAGAATCAATATAAAAATTATTAATGAGATGTTTTACATTTTTTTATGCTGTCTTCAAAATCCATTGTGAATTTTGTCCTTATAGCATATCTCAATTACATTACTGAAATAATTTGTAAAAAATAAAATAAATCAGAAGCCTGATTTCGGTATGACTTAGTTTGGGAGAACTTTGAACTGATGTCATATCAGTGACTCTTCCTTTCAAGATAGCATTGAAAGAGATAAGTTGAGAAGACCCGAGAGAAACATGAAACAAATTAGTAGAATTTATCTATATGGGGATTTCTAAGTTTGCTATAGTTCTATAGTAAATCACAACTAAATTATTTTCCAAGGAAGCTCACATTTAGAAATTAAAGGGAAATTCCAAAGTTTTAAAATTTGACTCCTGGAGAATAAATATCTCAATCATACCTGTCACCCAATGCCATGGGCCCTGTTAATTAACTGGGAGAAATGGTTCATTTTTGTGCTTTAGGAGGCCAAAGCTCTAATTGTGGCACAGTTAGGTGTGTAAGAGACAATGTGAACTCGGTATTCTGACTTTGTCGACTGCGTGAATGTTGGGGTTGAGATTTTTTGGCATCTATTTGGCCAGGCACTCTGATGGGTTCTGGGGAGGCTATAAAGATAAGTGAGAGAATTTCTTTAGATGGCTCTATTATGTGGGCACAGAGGAGGATCACTATGTCTTTAGAATGTGAATATTTTGTTAAATGTCACTGTAATGACTTTAAACAGTTAGTTGTCCTTTTACCAAACTTTCTTATCATCAGAAAATAACTGAATTGTCTGGTTTTCCTTTCCCTTAGAATTTCCCAGACCATTAGTATTTCCTGTCATATCAAGCACCAAATTGCCTCAAGCGGGGCAACACATAGAGGAGGGGCCTTACCATGTTGGCAAATCCTTATATGCTCTTGGGGTGTGACCTAGGAGGCCTAGAAGGTTCTCCTGACCCAATGATTTCTCACATATTGCTTGAGATAATTCACATCAATGAGGAGGTTTACATTAGAGATTCGTTGGGTTAATAAGCATTGATTGTACCTTTTAATGACTCACTGAGCCCAACTTCTCTGAAAGTGGATGTTTTGGCAAGACTGGAGGTGGGATGAATATGAGCCACTGTAGGTGATGAGGTCACCCTTGGGCACAGCAGATTGAGATGGGCGCCACTGCTTGCAGTGTGTGGCATGAAGGCCATAAAGAAGCCCCCCAGCAACCTGAAGAAAAACTGACCCATTTCCAAGAGTGGTCTTGGAGAGTGGCTCTCCACTGATAGGGCAACTGCCCTCTGACCTGACTGCATCCTCAGGAGAGACCTCCTGCCCTGTCTCTCCATCCTCAGGAGATACCTCCAAAATCAAGGTGACCTCTGGGAGTGCTGTCTGTGTATTGGGATTGACCCCAAATGAAGATATATTGGTTCTGGTAAATCCTCAGTGCACAGCTAAATGCAAGGAGGAACATTTGAATAAGACTTTATCAATCACTTTGGATATCTGAAGGAAAGTAGAAATAAGAACATGCAATTAAGTGACTAGAATTTAAGAACTAGCTCATCTCTCTTTAAGCTGGGGTCCAGCAGCTCCAGGCCAGCTGTGTGTGGCAGGGGTCATCCTTCCTACCCCATCCAGGGGCCTCCTCCAATGCATTCAGGCCCCACGAGGCTCACTGAGGTGCCGACCACAGAGGGAAGCTAGAGACAGGTGTGATCGCTCCTGTGGATGGCAACTTTCTTAATGGCAGAGATGAACATTTGTTTTGCTCCCATTCCTTCATCAAATGATTTTTTCCCTGAGCACCCACCCTATGCCAGATGCTTTACATTAGGAAACCAAACAGACAAAAATAAAACATTTTCATCATGCAACAGACAATAACAAAACATAATAAGTTTGGTTAGGTTGAAATAAGTGCTACAGGAAATGATAGACCATGTTAAGGGGCACTAGAAATACCAGAGGGATGTTTGCGTGTCTGGGATGGGGTAGGGTGGGGTGTTTCTGCAATGCATAGTGGGGTAGTAAGGGGAGCCTCAGAGAGAAGAAGGTAAGATCTGAGATGAGATTTGAAAGAGGTATGTGAATTCACCATGTGAATGTATGGGGGGAAAGTTTTCCAGGCAGAGGGAAGAGCCAGCATTTTGACCTTAAGTTGGTAACATGCCCAGCTAATTAGAGGAAGGGTGCAGAGGCCAGGGAGGAGGGAGGGTGCCAGAGAAGCAAGGGTGGAGGGGTCATGGGAGCTTTAGAGGCCAAAGTAGGGACTTGGGCTTTTCTTGAATGAAATCCAGAGCCACTGGAGGGTTTTGAGCAGAAGAGCGGCGTGATTTGAACTGAGATTTTATCAGAACCATTTGTGATATTGTGGTGTTGAGAATAGACTGTATGTAGGGAGGCAAGGTGAAAGCTGAGATCCCAGTGTGGGGGCTGTTTCAATATTCCAGCCAAGAGACTAAGGTGGATCCAACCAAGGTGACAGGGATGGAAGCGGTAAAAAGAGGTCAGTCTCTGGAGATATTTTGAAGGTAGAGCCAACGGGATTTCCTGATAGACTGGATGTGGAGTATGAACAAAAGAGAGACATGAGGTGTTTCAGTTTGAGCAACCAGAAAGTAGAGTTGCCATGGGGGCCCTGGGGAGGCACATTATGGGAGTTGGAATGTGAGTCTAGCTGTGGACATGTTGAATTGGAGATGCCTATTAGGTATTTATGTAGAAACACTATATGGACAGTTGGATATATAGTTTCTAGTTTTGGGCACTGATTTGGACTGGAGAACACTGCCAGGTAAGTAGTAAGCACTCAATCAATATTCATTGAATGAATGAATACATGGGTGAATGAATGAATTTAAAATCTGTCTTCCAAGGTCTGGTTTTCTGTCTAAGGAACCTTTTCATCCCCAGATATTTGTCATAGACATATTCACTCTCTTTAGTGGAGGCCTCAATCTGTATGACATCATGAGACATCACTGCCACAATACGGCAAAGTAAGTCTAACATACATACAGAGGCACAAATATGCAAGGGTGTGTGTGTTCGTTGGGTGGCATCTGTTATAATTTTTACAAGGACACTGAACAAAAGGAGATTAGAATGGAGTCAAGGAAGGTGATATGGGTAGTCTCAAACACACAAGACATACTTCTAAATTTTGCTTAGAATTGCCTTGGAGTGGATTTAGAGACCTAAAAACCAGTATCATGAAATCAAAGACCACTAGGAGCACCATAAATTACTGTTTGACCTGAAAATGTTTCTAGTAATTCAGAGATGGCAGAGGTGAACGTCCAGGTTTCAGATTCTACAATCCAAACGTCCTTTATTTTCCCCATTTGCTCCATTGGTTTTTCTAGAAAATTTGTCCCTGTAGGAGGTAGCTTAGCTGTTGGAAGAATTTGGTCTCAATAAATTATAGTAATACTACATCTTTATTTTTTAAAAATAAAACTTCCCTATCCAGCCAAAAAGTCATGATGGTCTTTGCCTACACAATATATTTCTACAAAAGTAATTAAAACAACATGAAAGAAGCACCAATTTGGTAGAGAGCCTTCTAAAGCAGCCCAACTAGTTTGTTTATAAATGTGGTTTTCTAGATATATGCTTAGAATTCTTTGCAAATAAATATTTGCATGATATTTTTGTGCAAAGATTAATTTCTTCTGGGATGAAATGGGGTTTTAGAAATATTCTTGTGCTTAGCTTCATATTGCCTTTCAGTGATATTATGGATTTATAGAAATATTTTTGTTAAATGGAAATTGTTCATTGAGCACATCATTTTGGTGAACTTAATGGAAAATGCGGGCCATGTTCAAACTGTGGAGTATGTTGTTTTAAATAATTCATAATAGAGATAGAGAAAGACAAAAATACATCTGGACAACAGTAGTTTAGTTGGCCATTTTAAGAAATCAATCTCACTAGCAGCGAAGTCACCCTTTTTAAGAGACTATAATTTCTACAGCACAGTCAAAAATGTTGGGTTCTATCACATACATCTGGGAATGATCACACATCTGTGAAATATTTTTAAAATAATTCATTTTTTTCTAAAAGGAAATAAATTGGTTGTTGGATGAGGCTATTTTGTACATAAAATATTGTTATTTTTTCACCCAACCAGGAGAGGAGATTGGAAAAGTTTGCATCAGGACCTCCTTGTTTTTTTCTTCCACTCTGACTTATCCTTTTCTTTTTATCATAATTATCATCAATAGTTTTTTTTTTACTTTATATTATTTTAATTCCCAGGCATTCTAATAGGTCATCAAATATGAAATATCTGATTTGGAATCAAAAGTGTAGTTTATTACATTTCAAACAAGAAGCAGTACAATTAATCAAAGTATGTGCCTGAACTATTTGACACAGTTTTGCCATCTTAATGGTAGCTCGCTTATGCCAGCAGCGAAGAAGCCTGGAGAGGGAGTGGCTATGAAATCATGCAAGGCGTTTTCCAGAGCTTGTTGAAAATTTAATATTTTTCCTTGCAAGAAGTGGACAAAGCCTGGAAGAAGTGGTAGTCAGTTGGTGTAAGGTCTGGTGAATATGGTGGATGACAGAGAGTTTCCAAGTCCAGCCTCTTTGAGCAGCGTTGTTTGTGCGACATGTGGTCTTGGAATAGGATTGGCCTGTCTCTGTTGACTAATTTTGGCTGCTTAATCACAAGCATCCTCATCATTTCATCCAATTGGTTGCAGAAGACATCTGCTATAATCGATTGACTAGGTGTCATGAAGCTATAGTGGATAATACCAGCTCTGGACCACCAAACAGACATCATTAGCTTTTTCGGATGAATCTTCAGTTTTGGACTATGTTTCAGCACTTCATCTTCATCCAACCCATTGTGCCAAACACTTGCAATTGCCAAAATGGATCCATTTTTCATCACATGTGTAGAACTATCAATATGGTGTAGAAATCGTTCACCTTTATGTTGTGACAGCAAACAAAGGCAAGCTTCAAGATTTCTCTTCTGACACTCATTTATTTCACGTGGAACCCCTATCTAGCTTCTTTTCCTTGCCCATTTGTTTCAAATGGTCTGATATTGTTGGAATAGTAATGTCAAACCTTGCTGCTATTTCGCACGTAGGTTGAGATGGATTCACTTCCACTGCAGTTTTCAGCTCATCATTACCCAACTTGATCTCAGGTCACCCACGTGGTTTGTTTCAACATTAAAAGCACCAGAACGGAACTTCTCAAACCAAGGATGCACTGTGTGTTCATTAGCCACATCCTTTCCAAACACTTTGTTGATATTTCAAGCTATCTGCCCTGCATTGATTCCACAATGGAACTCATATAAAAAATAACATGAATTTTTGACTTACTTATCCATGTTTCACAAAAATTGCTCGAAAAAAATTTGAGAGATAATCACAAGCCAAAATGTGCATTTGAAAGAATGAAGATGTACCTTCACAAAAACAAACAAACAAACACCCCATGAAATATCAAAGTCAAATGTCAGAGATATCAACTATCAAACTTAGTACTTAAGGAAATCGGACATTCCAAACTTAATAAGCTTTATAACCTAATATTTTTTTATACAGCAATTTTCCTGTGAAGGGACTAGAACATGTTGCTTGATCTTGGCAACAATAATTCTTTCAGGTTGACTACGTGATGAATTGAATCTTATCATGAAAAAAAATGAACAGAACTAGAAAACCAAGTAGATTTGATAACTATATCAACTATAGCAATTGGAACAACTACTTCAGGCAGGTGACTAGATTTGAACATTAATATCATTTAAAATGTTTATGATTGGGGATTTAACCTACTGAAGTCTTAATCCCTAAAATACCAGAATTTGTAAACCAGCTCTGGTTTCCTAAATAGGAAGATGATTGATATTGCTTCAAACACACACACACACACACACACACACACACACACACACACACACACACACACACACATACATCCTAAAGTAAGAAGGCCCACACTCCCAAACAATGCTATAAAGTCCTCTCTTTAAAGATGAGTATGTTTTTAAAAGAAAACCAGATCTAAGGAATGGTTTCTCCCCATTTTTCACAGCTTAATTAAGGTTGGCTTTATTCCTGGAACTTAATGAGAGAGTTTCTTGAAGACTTATCCCGGATTCTTGCGGGGGCAAGACTTCCTCAGGCTTATTCTGCACTTGCTTCGGGCCAATTTGGCATCAAGTGTCCTTGCAGGATCCCATAGTTACAGTTCAGAGTCACTGAGGGGGAGTGCTCTGATGACTCAGATTGCTCAATTAGCAATCATAATGCTTCTTTCCAGGTTGTTCTTTTCTCAAGTAGAAGAAAGAAAGACTGCCAAAGAGAAGGAGAAAAATGTTATCTTTTCCTTTCTACTTTCTCTCCACTTTTCCTACTTTGTTCTATTTCAGGTAAGGTGCAGAAGGTACCAATGTTAGGGTACTGGAGTAGGGGAGAATAAAAACCCAAAACAAAGCCAGGAGACACAAATACGTAGCATTCATTTCTCCTGTCTAACTGAAACGTTGTACCCTTTGCCCAACATCTCTTCATTGCCCCCACTTCCAGTGACTGGTGACCACCCTTCTACTCTTTGTGTCTGTGAGTTCCATTGATTTACACTCAAAATAAGTGAGCTGTAGACAAATACGCATGGTATTTGTCTTTTTGTGCCTGGCTTATTTCACTTGGCATAATGTCCTCTAGCTTCATACATGTTGTTTCAGGTAATAGGATTTCCTTCTTTGTCTAAGGCTGAATGGTATTCTATTGTGGATAGGTGTATAGACCATGTTTTCTTTACCCACTCCTCTGTTGATGGACACAGGTTGATCCCCTAACTTGGCTATTGTGAAGAATGCTGCAATAAACAATAGAGTACCAGTATCTCTTTGACATATTGACTTCAAATCTTTTGCATGCATACCCAGAAGTGGGATTGCTGGAGCACATGGTAGTTCTATTTTTAGTTTTTTGAGGAACCTCCATACTGTTTTCCATAATGGATGATCTAATTTACATTGCTACCAACAGTGTACAAGGATTCCCTTTTCCTGCATCCTCACTAACACTTAACCTTTCATCTTTTTGTAACAGATAACAGCCATTCTGATACTTCTGGTCTCTTTTAAAGAACATGCTACCTGCGAGCTCCCTACCCCTGGAGGTATCTTACTCCAGATGTTGGGTCTCAACTCTTGCTCTGTGTCTATCTTATATCACAGTATATACTGTTTTGAGTAACATGTTTAAATGTAAAATTTAACACTTTAAGACTCGTTAAATAACAAGTCATTGTTATTTAACAATAACATTGTTATTGTTAAATAACAATGAGGTTATTGTTTGTTCAAGAACAGTTAAAAAACATCATTTACTTTACACATTTCTTTGATGTTCTGGGATAGTTACCCAAGTACATTTTAGCAGCCAGTTGAACTGGCTGGCAGCAGAAAAT
>VSMD01018356.1:0-29959 GCA_008750895.1 Mirza zaza | reverse complement strand
TTTATTGCCCAGGCTAGAGTGAGTGCCGAGGCATCAGCCTAGCTCACAGCAACCTCAAACTCCTGGGCTCAAGCAATCCTGCTGCCTCAGCCTCCCAAGTAGCTGGGACTACAGGCATGTGCCACCATGCCCGGCTAATTTTTTCTATATATATTTTAGTTGGCCAATTAATTTCTTTCTATTTATAGTAGAGATGGGGTCTCGCTCTTGCTCAGGCTGGTCTCGAACTCCTGAGCTCAAACGATCCGCCCACCTCGGCCTCCCAGAGAGCTAGGATTACAGGCTTGAGCCACCGCGCCTGGCCTCTAACCCATTTTTCAATCTACTATGATAAATTGTCTCCCAATTCTTTGGATCACTAGTTCAGAAAAAGTTTAACAATAGTCACTGATCACTCAATGGGCCACTTTCTCTTAACTGTTCATAGTACTTTGTCCAAATTATGCATGACTAACAACCCCTGTAAAATTCTAATTAGGGTTTACTTGATTTAGATGCCCTTTCCACAGGCCGGTTTAGGTGCCTCTCCTCGGTGCCTTAAAAACAACTGACGCTGTCTGTCTCTGCCACCAGTCTATAAAGCTGCATCAGGACAAGGCTTGTGTGTTGTCTGCTAGGGAATCCTAGCCACATTTCTCATACCTGACACAGTGAATGCTCGGGATGTTTGGTGAGTGCATGCATGAACGAAGGAACAGACCCGACTGAATTCCGGTTCTTCTCCAGGCTCATGAGTTTGGCTGTCATCTTTTAGAGTCGACGTTTCCATAAGATGCTTAAGAACACATATCCGGCGCGTCACTATGTTAAAGGACCCTTCAAACTCAAGCAATCTAATATAAAGCGCCACTCAAAAGAAACTAGAAGCCTTCACGTGTCAGGTTGGGACTTGGGAAGACCTGGCCAGTGTTTGAGATTACCAAGATAATCTTCGTGATTCCTTCCAGCTCTGCCCTTCTGTAGGTGCCTTTTAGTGTCCAAGGGCTGTAAACTGTTAATTCATGTAGGCCCGCCGCAGTCAGCGCCCCGAACTTTGCATTTACGAAGCGGACGTCAGTCTACCTTGGGCTTCCTGCTTCCGCCGGAAGTAGTTTGCTACGGGAAGTGACGCCATCTGGGTGGAGTCGAGAGGCGGCGCTGTCTTTTCCTCTCCACGCGGTTGAGGAGACCGGTCAGCCTGAGCGCCTTGCGCCGAATAATGCCGGGAAAACTCCGTAGTGACGCCGGTTTGGAATCAGACACAACCGTGAAAAAAGTAGAGATGCCGCGAAAGCAAGCTGAGAAGGTGATGCCGAGGGACCTGGGGCGAGGCCGGGCCAGGGCCGGGGCTCTGAGAAGAGCGGGGGCCCTGGAGTACGAGAGAAGTGCCCAGGCTGGGAACGTGGGGCGTGCGGCGAGGTGCAGCACGTCCAGAGCCCAGGCGTGGGTCTCGGCAAGCGGTGCCCAAGAGTAGCGCTCTCCCGGGCCAGTGGGCGCGTTGCCGGCCGGACAGACCTGGGTCCGCCGCACGGCGACCTTTTTTTTCTCGGCTTTTACCTAACCACAGGTCCCGGGAGCTCTGGCCTAGAGGCCCGATTGGACAAGGGAGAGGGCCGGGTGTCCCACGTGGTCCCATGCGACTGGGCGCCCGGCACCCTGTGTGCGGAGTTAGACATTCTCGCTTAGACCCCAAGTTCTCGGATCCGTCTTATTTCGCGGTGTGAGCGTGCGCGAAGGGAATTATAAATCAAATCAAAGTAGGGACTGAAGCTTTGGACTACCGAGATCTTAATTCTCTTCATCTGCGCACGTGGGCGGTGTCTATAGTGATGTTCTTTTTACCACTAGTAAGGGAAGTAAAGTTTGTTTTCCGGTAAGCAACCCTTAGAAGATGACGTAATTCAGTTCCTCTTAGTATTTATTGACCAGATTTCTCATGGGGGTATAAAGACCTGTTGTGGTGCTAACTGTACACCGTATTTTCTAATAGAGGCCGGCAATGTGCGGTAGGTCTTAAAGTATGTTGACAGCTGCCTGTCTCTTTGCCGTTGCTTCCCTAGGTGGTGATTTAACTTGTGACTGAGTCTGTTCTGAGATAAAGTCAGAACTTCGTCAGTCAGAACTTTGTTCCCACAAAGATTGTTCCTGAACTTGCATTGTACAGGACTTAGGATTTTCTTTCCTTGTTGTTTTTGTCTTTTTGATGTAGAGCTCTTAAACAGTAATATTTTGGCATTGTAGGAAGCCGCAGAAGGGCAAATTTGTACCCCCTGGTGGGGAGGTAGTGGTCAGAATGCGTTCAGTGTGTTCAAAATGTGGGATGCTCAAATCGAAAGGGGCATGATCAAACTGCATTACATTCCAAAAGAGACCACTAGGACGGGAAACTCACTCTTAATTTATTTGGTGAAACGAAGGGATGAAAGAACTGAAATCTTGAGGGGAGACTGGTTTGTTTTTCATATATCAGAAGGATGGTCATGTGGCAGAGAGATTACCCTTAATCTGTGATTTGAAAGCAGGCAAGTCTTGAAGTTTCAGGCAGGTAGATTTTAGGTCAATGTAATAGTCTCTATATTTCGGGGATTGGCATGGGGCCTTGCTAGAATGGTTCTTAGAGGAGGCTACGCTGCCTAATTGTTTTTGTAATATGAAGAGTTGGAGAGGATCAGAAATTTCAGATAGGATTCGTAGTCATCTGTCTACTTTGGTTTTGAGGTTTCACCCCTTCCATACCTTTGTAACTTGTGCATTTATTTTGTTTTACTTTAAATTAGGTACTTTTTTTTACACATAGGATGATAGATTGTGAATTTTTATAGCTTTTTGTTTCTTTTTTTGGAGACAGAGTCTCGCTTTGTTGCCCAAAGTGAGTGCCGTGGCATCAGCCTAGCTCACAGCAACCTCAATCTCCTGGGCTCAAGCAATCCTTCTGCCTCAGCCTCCTGAGTAGCTGGGACTACAGGCATGCGCCACAATACCTGGCTAATTTTTTTTCTATATATATTAGTTGGCCAATTAATTTCTTTCTATTTTTAGTTGAGATGGGGTCTCGCTCTTGCTCAGGCTGGTTTCTGAACTCCTGACCTCGAGCAATCCATCCGCCTCAGCCTCCCAGAGTGCTAGGATTACAGGCGTGAGCCAGCCGGCCTAGCTTTTTGTTTCATGAAGTGTCTTTATGTAAATCCATTTGCTCTTGTGAGATAGGCAAGGCACAGTTATTATGAATTCCAGTGTTACCTGGAATTTTAGGAAGGAGAAAGAAAAATCAGTTTTAACATCATTTGTCTATGAGTTCCAGTTTTACCTGGAATTTTAGCAGGGAGAAAGAAAAACCTGTTTTAACATTATTTGTCTATGGACATATATGGGCTTATTACTCTATCAGAATTAAATTTGGATTTGATCACTTTCTGTAGTATTTAGTTTAGAGCCTGTTGGAGTATCTAATGAGCTACTCTAAGTCCCTCATGAAAACCTGGTTTTATAATTGTTCAACCACATGACTTCAATAGTTACTAAGAGGTACTTTTTTTTTTTTTTTTTTTGAGACAGTCTCACTCTTCCCCAGGCTAGAGTGCCATGGCATCAGCCTAGCTCACAGCAAACTCAAACTCCTGGGCTCAAGCAATCCTCCTGCCTCAGCCTCCCAAGTAGCTGGGACCACAGGCATGCGCCACCATGCCCGGCTAATTTTTTCTATTTTTGGTAGAGATGGGGTCTTGCTCTTGCTCAGGCTGGTTTCAAACTCCTGACCTTGAGTGATCCTCCTGTCCTGGCCTCCCAGAGTGCTAGGATTACAGGCATGAGCCACCATGCCCAGCCTCACTAAGAGATACTTTTGATTTTCCAAACTAATGAAACTGTTGATATGTACTTACCTCCATATAGCTGAAAAATGGTACTAAAAAGCATACTGTTTGATTTTTACTTTATGACAAAGTTGCAAGTATAAATGTTGAAATGCCCCCAAATTTTGCTCATCATAATTGACAATGATCTTGAAATAGTCCAGAATTGATAAATTACACAAATGTATATGTGCCTTGTTTAGAGTTTATGCTTTTTTTGGAACTCCTGAAGAGTTTATGCTTTTTTAAATTAATTTTTTAGAAAAATAGAAAAGAGAAACCAAAATCGAGTAAGACTGAAGAGACAGCAGAAGAGGAAGAAACTGTTCCCCCCAAAGCTAAACAAGTTAAAAAGAAAGCAGGTCCTTCTGAAGTTGACATGAACTCTCCTAAATCCAAAAAGGCAAAAAAGAAAGAAGAGCCAACTCAAGATGACACTGTTTCTCCTAAAACCAAAAGTGTGAAAAAGAAAAAGGAACCCTTGGAAAAGAAAGTTTCTTCTCCTAAAACCAAAAATATAATCAGGGAGGAGCCTTCTGAAGAAGAAATAGGTGCTTCTAAGCCCAAGAGGATGAAGAAAGAAAAGGAAGTGAATGGAGAAATAGGGGAGAAGAGCCCAGAACTGAAGAATGGATTCTCTCATTCTGAACCTGACTCTAACTCCATTGAAACTGCCAGTGAAGAAAGTAACAGTGAGATAGAGCAGGTAAAATTTCACTTTAAAGATAGAATATATCTTTCATTGTTGTTTCTGATAAATAAGTAGGTGATTGCCACACATACTATTTAATAGTAGGAGAAAATTTGATATGTCACCACCTCCTGGGTGGGGCTGTGGGGGAATACCTTGAGGTGCAAGAGTGAGACTTCATCGTAAAAATTACATGGTGTCAGAATGTCTCGCCTGCAAATATGCAGATCTGTTCAAGCTTAGTGATGGTCTTGGTCTGCTTATTTGCAAGTCAGACATCAACAGGAGAAATAATAGCTATATAAATGGATCCTAGTTTCCCTCTAAGGGGTTTAACCAAATAAATTATAATTAAGTGGAACCACTGAAAAGGTGCTTGTTTGATTGCATAAATCTTTTTGTTTAGGCCATTAACCTGAGTTGAAAAGGATGATTAAATGTTTGTCTAGAACCTAATTTCTGTTATCTTTCAGAAACTTGGTCATGAAAGAAAAATCCTAGTGCTAATTTTTTATTTGCCATAGGTCATGATCAACATTTATAATATTTTTCCTGATTATAAAAAAATATGTGATTTAGAGTTTAGAAAATGTAGAAATTTATAAAAAAGAAAAAACATCCCTAGAATATCAGCATGTATTCATGCAGTAAATATTAAGCATTTTTCAGGTTCAGAGAGGTAATCTGTTGTTAAATTTTGATGTTTCCTTACAGTACTTTTTATGTATACATCTATTATTTTTTAATCAGATTAAGATTGTACTATATGCCATGTTGTATCCTGACTTTTCTGTTTTTGCATAAGCATTTTCCCATTTTTAAATATTAAATGTGTTTAATGGTTATATAATCCATCATATAAATGTTTAGAAATTCATTTAATTATTTCTTTTGCTGAGCATTGAGATTTTTTTACTATCAAATAATGCCAAGTGACAACTACTTCATAAATGCTTGTTCCTTATTTTCTATGGATGTGTGTATATAAGAGATGCTTTGGAAAATAGTTCTTAGTCGAAATGAATCTGCTTTTACTACTCATACATAATATATGTGCACTATATATTTGCTATAGGTTTTTCTTTTGTTAGGATTTTATAGATTATTTCCTTTTCAGGTCTCAATTTGCATACCAAGATTTTTGTGTCTTCTTGGTCGATTTTTAAACTGTGTTGGCCGGGCGCCGTGGCTCACGCCTGTAATCCTAGCTCTCTGGGAGGCCAAGGCGGGCGGATTGCTTGAGGTCAGGACTTCGAAACCAGCCTGAGCAAGAGCAAGACCCGTCTCTACTCTAAATAGAAAGAAATTAATTGGCCAACTAATATATATAGAAAAAATTAGCCGGGCACGGTGGCGCATGCCTGTAGTCCCAGCTACTCGGGAGGCTGAGGCAGTAGGATTGCTTGAGCCCAGGAGATTGAGTTTGCTGTGAGCTAGGTTGACGCCACGGCACTCACTCTAGCCTGGGCAACAAAGTGAGACTCTGTCTCAAAAAAAAAAAAAAATTAAATAAATAAATAAACTGATGTGTTGAGCATAGTTGCTTTTGAATATCTTTTTTTTTTATTGTTTCTTTCTTAGAATGCTTCTGTGTGTTAACTTGTATGAGTAGTTCTTGATTTCTTTCTGTGGCCCTTTATTTGATAGGAAATACCTGTGGAACAAAAAGAAGGAGCTTTCTCTAATTTTCCCATATCTGAAGACACTATTAAGCTTCTCAAAGGTAATATTCTTAAAAATATTGTACAATGTTAGAACATATTATTTTAAAGTGTTCTACTGTTTTTGTTGAGATGATACAGGACATATTTTTAATGTAGGATAGATAATCTGTATGTAACCATATAATGAAATAGGCCTATGTATTTAGTATAGGACTAGTGTAGTGATGATTGTTGCTGCCTCTTAAACAAGTGATTAAAATTTATTCAGTACATGGCCGGGCACGGTGGCTCAAGCCTGTAATCCTAGCTCTCTGGGAGGCCGAGGTGGGCGGATCGTTTGAGCTCTAGGAGTTTGAGACCAGCCTGAGCAAGAGCGAGACCCCATCTCTACTATAAATAGAAAGAAATTAATTGGCCAACTAATATATATATAGAAAAAATTAGTCGGGCATGGTGGCGCATGCCTGTAGTCCCAGCTACTTGGGAGGCTGAGGCAGCAGGATTGCTTGAGCCCAGGAGTTTGAGGTTGCTGTGAGCTAGGCTGACGCCATGGCACTCACTCTAGCCTGGGCAATGAAGTGAGACTCTGTCTCAAAAAAAAAAAAAAAAAAAAAAAAAATTATTCAGTACAATATGTATATTCAGAAGTGTAATGACTGATAGTGCTGGTGAAATTAAACAATTAGTTGATACCATCTTGGGGTGGTTTTTTTTTTTTTTTTTAATCCCCTTCTACTTCTTCAGGCATTGCTAGGTTAATTATCCAGCCTGACTCAACTCATCTTAACAGTGTGTGAAACTAGCTAGGCAGTTACAGATGCTCAACTAGGTGCTTTTGAAATCAGGTGCAGCACAGTCTGGACTAGAGAGCACCAAATTTTCAGGCTTATCTTGGCCAGTGGAAGAAATTTCATGATAGCTTAATCTGTTAAGAATAATAAATAGTAATATAATTTGGTACTCTTTAAGTGTTGGTATTATTTTATAATCAGGCTGTTTACTATCAGAATATATTTGAAGTAATCCTAGCACTCTGAAAGGCCAACACGGGAGGATCGCTTGAGGTCAGGAGTTCAAGACCAGCCTGAGTGAGAGTGAGACCTCGTCTCTACTGAAAATAGGAAAAACTAGCTGGATATGGTATGTGCACTTGTAGTCCTCAGCTTCCTCAGAGGAAGAGAATTGCTTGAGCCCAGGTGTTTGAGGTTGCTGTGAGCTAGGCTGATGCCACGGCACTCTAGCTTGGGCAACAGTGAGACTGCCTCAAAAAAAAAAAAGGAATATATTTTAGCCTAACTTTGTAGATGTTGACCAGAAGGTAGAATTCCTTAATTCTGTAGGAACAGAAGCATGAGTATGCTTCAGTCCTTCAGTATGGCTGTTATTTTAAGAATTGCAGTGTCAGGTAACACAGTTCATTTGTTCACAGGCCGAGGGGTGACCTTCCTGTTTCCCATACAAGCAAAGACTTTCTATCATGTCTACAATGGGAAGGACTTAGTTGCACAGGCACGGACAGGAACTGGGAAGACATTCTCCTTTGCCATCCCTTTGATTGAGAAACTTCAGGGAGAACTGCAAGACAGGAAAAGAGGTCGTTCCCCTAAGGTAACCAAACACATATCTCAAGGGCTCCAAATCGGCACAGGAAAAAACATCTCTTAGGCTTTGTTTATATACCTTACTATTTTTGTGTTCTTATAGTCACCCCGTTATATTTACTGTGGATCTATTTCTGAAGGATAAACCAAGATAATTCTTAAGATTGTTGGCCACAAACTGCATATGTAAATGTTGTAATTTGTCCCATGGTCGTGATCATCTATATTAGTAATGCTCATCATATTCCCTTCAAACAGTTGTCCCGGGGACTCATAACATTGGTCAAGTGTCTTTGACCATTTTTGCTTAGATGGAGAAAGCATTTGTAGTAGAGAAGGATGAATAGAAGGAGGGCACTCAGAGGTGAAGAGGCTAAGACCCCTTATCAGGATGGTGTCCATTGGGCTCATTTCTGGAGAACCTGACATTTGACAAACTTGAACCTCACTGATAAACCTGGGATGTCCATGTTGTCACATTGGTTGTGGCTTCTTGCAGTTGTCTTTCTTTCCTTACCGCACTTGCTCACTGGCCTTCCAGTGTCCATGGTCCCCCCATCATTAATTCATTTGTTTATTGCTATGTCCCTAGCACCTAGAATAGTGCTTCTTGGCACATAGTAGATGGTTATTAAATATCTTTTGGACGAATGTATTAAGTTGTCTCATTTGTTTCATGCTTAGTTAACGCAAACTGCTGTAGGATTCAAAGCCTCTTTCAGTTTTGGCCTGGCCTTCTTAGCTAACTTTTTGCTCCTTTAAATTCACTATAATGTAGAAGTTGAGCCTGTAGGTTTTGGGGCCCAATTGCCTGAAGGCATGTAAAAAGTATTTAGTGGAGCCTATAAAAGCACAAATATTAGCTAATATTACCATCATCAGTATTATTCCTTGCTCAGGTTGTTCTTTTCTTGGAATGCTATTCCTTGAGGACTAGTAGCTCCATGAAAGTTCTCCCAATTTCTCCAGCCTGCTGGAGTACCATACATTTGGGCATCTACTTCTCTTCTGATAGGTTAAGACCTGGTCATAGGCTTTTTACTTAGGGAGTATATTTGTCAGGAACCATATTATATTTGTGGTCCTTCCACACATATAGTGCATCGTAAAGCACATAATAGATGTTTTAAAAATACTTGTTAGGATGAACTGAATTTTCTTGTGAATTCCAAATTGATTAAGAAGCAACTGAATTCAATTATTTTTCCTTTTTAGGTACTAGTTCTTGCACCTACAAGAGAGTTGGCAAATCAAGTAAGCAAAGATTTTAGCGACATCACAAAAAAGTTGGCAGTGGCCTGTTTTTACGGTGGAACACCCTATGGAGGTCAAAGTAAGTAAATTTAAAAGTGAGGAAAGGAAAATCCCATCCAGTGTTGGATATCCTGATTAGATTTCTTCGGAATTTGACATCTGGCTTCTTTACCTTCTAGTCATTTAAATATGGTTCTGGCTGAATGTGGTGGTTCATGCCTGTAATCCTAGCACTCTGGGAGGGCGATGTTTGGGACCAGCCTGAGCAAGAGGGAGATCCTGTCTCTACTAAAAAATAGAAAGAAATTAATTGAACAAACTAAAAATATATAGAAAAAATTAGCGGGGCATGGTGATGCATGCCTGTAGTCCCAGCTACTTGGGAGGCTGAGGCAGCAGGATTGCTTGAGCTCAGTAGTTTGATGTTGCTGTGAGCTAGGCTGATGCCATGGCACTGTAGCTTGGGCAACAGACTGAGACTCTGTCTCATAAAAAAAGAAAGAACATGGTCCTGCATGATGATGAGCAAATCCTGTAAATGTTTCTTAGGACTTTTGTATTATCTATCGATATTCTTATCTAAAGACTGCAAAGGTAACTTATTAAACCCAAGACGACAGCGTCTAGTTGGGTCCTGGGAACCAGAAAGTCAGAATTCAAGATGATTCTTTTTATCAGTCTGGACCTTGGGTTTCTGGCCCGTTTTTTTTTTTTTTGCATCCTTGCCTCTTTCTTGCATAGACAGGCTTTCTTTGCTTGGGGCCCAAGGCCCAAATGTTACAGCCCCTGCGCTAATATTCTATTACTTGCCAGTTCAAGACCTTGGAGCTTTATTATGTAGAGCCGATATATAAATCAGGAAGGGATTTAAGGCATTAAAAAACATCTTAGCTCGGCTCACGCCTGTAATCCTAGCACTCTGGGAGGCCGAGGCGGGCGGATTGCTCGAGGTCAGGAGTTCAAAACCAACCTGAGCAAGAGCGAGACCCGTCTCTACTCTAAATAGAAAGAAATTAATTGGCCAACTAATATATATAGAAAAAATTAGCCGGGCATGGTGGCACATGCCTGTAGTCCCAGCTACTTGGGAGGCTGAGACAGCAGGATTGCTTGAGCCCAGGAGTTTGAGGTTGCTGTGAGCTAGGCTGACACCATGGCACTCTGGCCTGGGCAACAAAGTGAGACTCATCTCAGAAAAACCCAAAAAAAACAAAAACAAAAAACATCTTAGCTTTGGCACACAAAGCTTGTGATTATGTCTTTCTTGCTATAGTGGAACGAACATAGGGTTTGGCACCAGAAGGACCTGAATCTAGACTCTACTCACAGAGTAGCTGATGTGTTCAAGTTCAAACTGCTTAATTTTTCTGCCCTTTAGTTTCCTCATCTGTGAAACAGAATTACTAAACCCACCTTGTATAGGGGTGTTGTGAAGATTGGATTGGATTGGATAATGTATGTAAAGTACCTGATGAGATTCCTAGGCTATAATAGCAACTCAGTAAAAAGCTGCATTATCACATTCTCATCCCAGTTATTTTTATTTTTTTGAGACAGAGTCTCGCTTTGTTGTCCAGGCTAGAGTGAGTGTTGTGGGCATCAACCTAGCTCACAGCAACCTCAAACTCCTGGGCTCAAGCAATCCTTCTGCCTCAGCCTCCCGAGTAGCTGGGACTACAGGCATGCACCACCATGCCCGGCTAATTTTTTCTATATATATTAGTTGGCCAATTAATTTCTTTCTATTTATAGTAGAGACGGGGTCTCGCTCTTGCTCAGGCTGGTTTCGAACTCCTGACCTTGAGCAATCCGCCTGCCTCGGCCTCCCAGAGTGCTAGGATTACAGGTGTGAGCCACCGCATCCGGCCTCGTCCCAGTTATATTGAACTCCATTTTTCACAATGTCTTTATACCTTCTTGGAATATTTGCTCTTCCATCTCCTGTCATCTTCCCTATAGTGCTTACCTTATAGAAAGTTAACTATTTCTTTAAGATTCTTATTCTCACTTTATCTATGAAACCTTGATACTTTCCACTAACCAAGGAAGTCATTTGTTTCCAGTGCCACCAGTGGTGTGTTTTTCTTTTATGTCACTTCATAAACTGGACTGTCACTTCTTACATGTTTTCCCCCACTAGATTAGGAATGCCTTGAGTATCTGTATCTTCATTACTTAACATGTTACTTTGGACAGGCGTGATGGCTCATGCCCGTAATCCTAGCACTCTGGGAGGCCAAGGCGGCGGGAGGATTGCTTGAGGTCAGGAATTGGAGACCAGCCTCAGCAAGAGCGAGACCCCATCTTACTAAAAACAGAAAAATAATTAGCCAGTCAACTAAAAATAGAAACAAAAAAATTAGCTGGGCATGGTGGCTCACACCTGTAGTCTCAGCTATTTGGGAGGCTGAGGCAGGAGGATCGCTTGAGCCCAGGAGTTTGAGGTTGCTGTGAGCTAGGCTGATGCCATGGCACTCACTCTAACTAGGGCAACAAAGTGAGACTCTGTCTCAAAAAATAAAAAAACAAAAACATATTACTTTGTACTTGGTAGTTGTTTAATAAATATTTTAGAATGACAATACATTCTGATACCCTACACTGATAAAAGACTTATTTATTAATAACCCAGCAAATCTTGTCATTGGTGCTCTTTATAGTTGACCGCATGCGGAATGGCATTGATATCCTGGTTGGGACACCAGGTCGTATCAGAGACCACATACAGAACGGCAAGCTAGATCTCACCAAACTTAAGCATGTTGTCCTGGATGAAGTTGATCAGATGTTGGATATGGGTTTTGCTGAACAAGTGGAAGAGATTTTAAGTGTTGCATATAAAAAAGGTAAGCCCCAAATCTGATACACAGATAAAAGGGACCAATGGAAGGGTGGTTATTAAGTAGCCTTCTAAGAAATAAATGAAGCCTTGTGAAGTTGGAAGGGGAAAAAGTCATGACCAGGCACACTGGCTCATACCTACAATCCTAGCACTTTGGGGGACCAAGGCTGGAGATTGCTTGAGGCCCGAGTTTGAGACCAGCCTGGGCAATAAATAGTGAGACCCTGTCTCCCAAAAGTTTTTTAAAATTAGCTAGGTATGGTGGTATGTGCCTGTAGTCCCAGTTACTCAGGAGGCTGAGATAGGAGGATCACTTGAGCCCAGAAGTTTGAGGTCGCAGTGAGCTATGATGATGCCACTGCACTCTAGGTTGGGCAACAGCAAGACCCTGTCTTAAAAAAAAAGTCATGATTTATCACATAACTACAGTGGGGAATACTTGGGAAAGTAAAAGAAAAAAATTCCATTTTGCTTTTGGTGTATTTCTCCCTGACTTTTTGTGTGTTAGTGTGTGTGTGTTAATTATAATCTGACTGTATGTGTAAAATTTCAGGATGCTATTTCTTTAAGTGGTTGGCCATGATTTAATTCCACTATCTGCCTATTTTAATTTTTTTCAATGTAAATAATTCTGCTTATAGTCACTTTCATGCAGATAGCTTCTCTCACACCTCAATATCTGGAATTGTTTCCTTAGGATAGATTTCCAGAAGTGGAATTACTGAATTAAAATGTGTAAATAGTTCATGCTCCTTGGTATACATTGTCAAATTGCTCCCCAAAAGGGTTCTACCAGCTTACATTGCCTTTTGAAATGTAGGAGATTGTAATGGTTCTCTTAAGTACAAACCAAATAGTAGCTGAAACCAAAGGATGAGTAGACCTGAATCCCTAAATTAATAAAATATTTAGGAAGTATTGGGGAGTATAGAATTCAGGTGTTTATTATAGGTTATTTGCTTAGAAGTCTATACTGCTTGGTTACTGGACTTTATGAATTTCCAGGTCTTGCTACATTGGACAGATTTCTTTTGTGATTCATAAAGCCCAGTGGACAGAAAGCAAAATAAGTTTAAAGTACTTTGGCTATTGCAAGGATCCTTTATATTAAATTCCTTCAGCAGTATTTCTTTGCCCATTGTGTCTTTCTTTTTTGTGTCCTCAATGCCTGACTTGGCCTCAAGTGGTTGTTGATGAATGTTGATGGGCAGTGGAAGTACTAGGTGAGATGGAATACTATGTAGGCTTGTTTGAATTATTTATACTGACTTTTTTCCCCCTGAAGATTCTGAAGACAATCCCCAAACATTGCTTTTTTCTGCAACTTGCCCGCAGTGGGTATTTAATGTTGCTAAGAAATACATGAAATCTACATATGAACAGGTGGACCTGATTGGTAAAAAGACACAGAAAACGGCAATAACTGTGGAGGTAAATGATTTATTTAGTTGCTGGAGTTAATATAAAATTGTATATCTTTTTCTGATAATACTAAGACTGGTAAATCCACCTTTTTCCCAGATAAGTATTAAATCCATATTAAAAGCCAAGTATAGATATATTTTTGTTTGAGTTGTATATGGTATCTGTGTTTCTTAAATTTCACCATCTGGTAGCCTGATTTTATTTCATAAGCATTTGGAAAATGAATCTGAATTATATTAACAAAGAAATCATACTTAGAATTTAAACACTGTGGGCAGCAGAGAAATTTAGTGCTTTGCATTGAAGCTGTTTTTATCTTCAGGTCTGATACCTAGTTAACTTCATTTCACCTGAGGAACAGACCTATATAGTAACTCACTATGGATTGCATTTTTAGTTGGATGAAAGGGCAAAACGTGCAGAAACTTGTCAGTTATTTGATTTCCTGTGGAATCCTGGGGAATGACATTTCCTTTCCTACTTTTTCCTGGTTAAGTCAGAAAATAGATAAAGAAGCCAGATCCTCTGTGGAGAAAGGGGAGAGGCACAGGGGGAACAGACCATATATAGCTCTGTTCTTTAATGGTTTATTTAGTATTTTGTTTTGTTTTCTCTCCAAGCAATGGTGGCAGCAGACAGACAACTGTTGCCAGGCTAGAGCAGTTGTTTCCAGTACTAAGACATTAGATCATTAGTGTTGAGCAGATGATTTCAGGTTCCAGCAAGGTTTTACTAAATAGATTTTTTTGTTTCTCTCTTATAAGCATCTGGCTATCAAGTGCCACTGGAGTCAGAGGGCAGCAGTGATTGGGGATGTGATCCGAGTGTATAGTGGTCATCAAGGACGCACTATTGTCTTCTGCGAAACCAAGAAGGAAGCTCAGGAGCTGTCACAGAATTCGGCTATAACGCAGGTTGGTCTTTCCCCTCATGCCCGCAAAGCTAGGGGTATCAACAAATCTTTACGTTGGACATACCTGCGCTGGGTCTATTTTTCATTCATCCAGTGACTTCTAGTTTATTTTAGGTTCCAAATGAGAGGAAGTTTCATTCAACTAATGGTTAGAGTATACATTTTGAAGCTCATCTAATCTGTCATGATGTCTCATCTTATAGACAAGTAAATGGTGGCTCAAATCTAAAATTATACTGACAAAGTAGGTTTGATTGCTCTTGTCTGATATTTTTAACTTCAGTAGGTATAATTGTATCCAGTTAGATTTCATGACTGAGGATTTAGAAATAATTTTGAGGTTTGTCAAACATTTAAGGTATATGTTTTCCCTTTTGTAATATTTTTACAGGAGATTACCAAAATGTGAATATCTCTTACAGGCCTAATGGATGACGATGAAAAACACTTTTATTGTTGGAACTAGTGTTTTAGGTCAGTTTATTTATTTGGCAGGATGCGCAGTCATTACATGGAGACATTCCACAGAAGCAAAGGGAAATCACCCTGAAAGGTTTCAGAAATGGTGCTTTTGGAGTTTTGGTGGCAACCAATGTTGCTGCGCGTGGCTTAGACATCCCTGAAGTTGATTTGGTTGTACAAAGCTGTCCACCAAAGGTATGTGTTTTATGCTTAGATTTTATTTGGTTTTGTTTCTTTTAGGTATTAAAATGGATCGGAGATTCTACTGTTTATTTGCATATGATTAATAGCTGCCTCTGAAATGCTAGGATGCTAAGGGTGATTTTAAAAATGCATGTAGTTAAAATGATAAAAATTATAATTCTCACCGACAGTTGAGTAGAATTGCCGTCAGTAGCCAGAAGTTGGAAAGATAGCTTATGGCAACTGGTGCAATTTTGAGATGCACCTTGAAGATGGGTATAAGAAATTATGTGGGGTGAGGGTAAGATAGATATAACTGCATGAGTAGTTAGTGAGCAGAAGAGAATAGACCTGTAACAACTTTTGAAGGATAGCTTCACTGGGAAAAGAGAAAACGAGCCTCTGTGGTTAGAGATGCTTACATTCATGGGTTATGGGAACTTCTTGGGAAGGGCCCTGAAGCATTGTTACAATGGTATGGATAGTGCTTCACATGAATAAAGGTTATTCTAAAGGAGCCTGTTCTAGTCACTTCCAGTGTGAAGACCTTGTAACCTCTCCTCAAATTGGCAAATCCCTCACAATTAAAGGTTGCTTACAACAACAGGAAAAATACCTCATGACTATGAATTCACCAGTTGTTTTTCCTTTTTCATTTTTTAAGGCAGAGTCTCACTCTTTGCCCAGACTGGAGAGGGCAGTAGCATCATCATAGCTCACTGTGACCTCAAACTCCTGGGCTCAAGCGATCCTCCTGCTTTAGCCTCCCAAGTAGCTGGGACTACAGGTGCATGCCACCACACCTGGCTGTTTTTTTTTTTTTTTTTTTTGGTTATTTTGTTGTTGTTGTTACTTTTGTAGAGCCAGGATCTTGCTATGTCTCAGCCTGGTCTTGAACTCCTGGCCTCAATCGATCCTCCTATTTTGGCCTCCCAAAGTACTAGGATTACAGGCGTGAGCCACTGCCCTGGCCTGAATTCACCAATTCTTAAAAAGGAAGTCCTATAAACGTGTGACATGGACATTGTTTCATGAGCCTATAAACTTGTGCTGTCTAATATTGTATCCACTAGCCACATATAGCTGTTGAGCACTTGAAATGTAGATAGTCTGAATTGATGTATGTACTGTAAGTATAAAATATACACTGGATTTAACTTTTTATTATGCACTCTGGATTTTGAAGACTTATAAAAATATAAAATAGGCCAAGTGCGGTGGCTCAAGCCTATAATCCTAGCACTCTGGGAGGCCAAGGCGGGCGGATCACTCAAGGTCAGGAGTTCAAAACCAGCCTGAGCAAGAGTGAGACCCCATCTCTACTAAAAATAGAAAGAAATTAAGTGGACAACTAAAAATATATAGAAAAAATTAGCGGAGCATGGTGGCGCATTCCTGTAGTCCCAGCTACTTGGGAGGCTGAGACAGAAGGATTGCTTGAGCCCAGGAGTTTGAGGTTGCTGTGAGCTAGGCTGACGCCACAGCACTCACTCTAGCCTGGGCAACAAAGTGAGACTCTGTCTTAAAATAAAATAAAAAAACAAATTGAAGTGTTAAGGGACCTTCTAACCAGATATATAAACACATTTGCTAGTGTTCACTGACCTGCATAGCTTACTCAGGTGTTGGTGTCTTTTTATTGCTCAGTGTCACTTCATGTATTTTATTTACTTCCATAGGATGTAGAGTCCTACATTCATCGTTCTGGGCGGACAGGTAGAGCTGGAAGGACAGGGGTTTGCATCTGCTTTTATCAGCACAAGGAAGAATATCAATTAGTACAAGTGGAACAAAAAGCGGTAAAACTATTTTCTTAGCTTTTATTCGGCAAATGTTGAGTTCCTTATTCAATTTTCTTCACTTTAAATTGTTATTTTTATTTCTAGCATGTGGCCATGACTGCAAACCTGTTAGGTACATGTTGTTTTATGTTGTCCTATAATGATAAAGCCCATTTTGTAATAACTTTGCATTTGGTCTCATTTTCACGTTTGAAAGACAGTTTTCAGACAACGATAATATGAATACCACCAGAAATATTTATGTGAAGATTAGGGGGTTTTAGGGATTGCTTGAAATCCAAAGGATGGAAGTATATCAAAAGGATAAGGGTGAGGAGATTAATTTTCCGTATAGAATAATTTGAATAATTTATGTAGGTACTTCCCTCTCCAGGAGGCAGGGCTTCTCCCCCCACCCTTCCCTTGATAGGACTTAGTCATTTACTTAGACTAGAGTACAGTGGGGGGTGAGGACTTGACAGTGGAGAAATTGGCATATACTCCCTGGGCCAGCTAATTATGATTCACATCATCGGTGATAAGCATGCCCCCCTGGTAAGAGGTAGGGGCAGGCTTATACCTCTGTTCTTCTTCTCCAAAACACACAACACCAGACTAAGCTTGAGAAAAATATTAGATAACTTCAAATTGAGTAACATTTTACAAAATACTTGATGAACACTCCTTAAAACTGTCAAAGATATGAGAAACAAGTCATGTAGTGACCAGACATGTAATAAAGTCTGGGGTTCATTTAATAGTAATTTAGCAAAGTTGATTTCTTAGTTGAAACAAATGTACTATAGTAATGTAAGATCTTAGAAGTAACAGAAACTTGATGCATGCTATACAGGAACTCTGTGCTATCTTTGTAACTTTTCTGTAAACCTCAAAGCATTCCAAAATTTATTTTTTATATGTAATAAATATATTTGGTGAATATAAACAAGGGAACTACTAATTTTGATGGAGACAATTGATGGCTGTTGTTCATTAAACTATGGTTCATTTCTTATAGGGAATTAAGTTTAAACGAATAGGTGTCCCTTCTGCAACAGAAATAATAAAAGCTTCCAGCAAAGATGCCATCAGGTATGTTCCCTACCACCACTGTGGTTTATTTTAATGCTTGTTCTATATACTGTATGTTTTTTTTTAACAGTTGATAACCTACTTATCATAAAAACAGACTGTTAAAGTAGAATATTATAAATACTTTAAAGTAAATATCATTTCTATTCATCCCTGCCCAGTACTGTTGATGAGAGGAAATCCACTATTAATATTTGATAGTTTGGTTTATTTTGGACATTTTAAGGAATGGTAACTTAAATATGGTATAAGTGCTTCCTATTTAGGCACTGATTAGAGTGGATAGCAAGATTACATTCCATATCTACATTAATCCAGTCCCCTGCCTGGTAGAATGAGAGTTGATTCTTGAAGTTACAATAAATATCTGGATGGTGAGGATTGGGTTAACGAACAGTGTTTGTCAAGGGAGGTGCTACTGGCATTAGGGGCAAGAGAATTATTTATTTTTTGTGTGGGATTGTCTTATACATTGAAGTATCTTTAGCTGTTTAGAGTCCCTGGCTATTGCCCCTGTGCAGTATACTCCTAGGGGTAAGTAGGGTTGGCATTTTGAAAACAAAAACTATTTTCAACATGCCTCCTAGTAGTGATATCAGTCAGCATGGTACTTAATAATTTATTTTTGTATGACATACCTTTCTTTAAGTGTCCTACAGATGAGATTCCCTAGGGTGCCATTTGAGGAATTAGGGGGTTAGATGGGCAGGAAGGGGAAAAGAGACAAAGATGCTGGTGGTATAGAAGAAATAGCCTCTAGAGTGGCAGCGCTGCCACAGAGGCTGCCTCATGTAGGCTGCCTCGTGTAGGCTTTTTATTCTTGTACTGGATCATCTTGTTTTGATGTTGAGATGTGACATTTATTATTGCCAAGATAATAGTGACCCCTTAACAAAAGTACATATAGTCTCATAGAGGTGCCTATCATTTATAACCTGATTTGGGTGTCTTATTTTCTTTTTATTTCAGAATGGAAATAGCCATAGTATTTTCTGGTTGGTTTGTTTTTTTAAAGACAGTCTCACTCTATTGCCCCAAATAGAGTGCAGTGGTGTTCTCACAGCTCACAGCAACCTCAAACTCCTGGGCTTAAGTAATCCTCTTGCCTCAGCCTCCCAAGTAACCGGGACTATAGGCAAACCATAAGACCTGGCTAATTTTTTTATTTTTAGTAGAGACGAGGTCTCACTCTTGCTCAGGCTGGTCTCAAACTCCTGACCTCAAGCAGTCCTCCTGCCTAAGCCTCCCAAAGTGTGGGAATTACAGGTGTGAGCCACTGTACCTGGCCTATATTTTCTGGTTCTAAAAGTAACACATCCTTATTGTAAAAAAAAAAAAAAACTAATAAATTTCAACATTATTTATCATTCACTTAATGACAATATAACATTTTATTGTATGTTTTGTAGTTTATATAAGTAGTCTATACTGATGCACATTTTTAAATTGGTTGCATTTTTTAATATATTATAAGTAACACTGATGACTATCTTAATTGTTTTATTTCCTTAGGATAAAACTTCAGGGGAGTTGGTGATAAATTAGAATTAGATACACTCAAAGGAATGGATTTATTACTACAGAAATGTGATTATTGCATCAAAATGATGTGTTACACATGTGAAAGATTTGATTTGAAAGTTTCTGATTTATCTTTTGTTGTTGTTTGAGACAGAGTCTCACTTTGTTGCCCAGGCTAAAGTGCCGTGGCATCAGCCTAGCTCACTCCTCTAACTCCTGGGCTCAAGCAATCCTTCTGTCTCAGCCTCCCAAGTAGCTGGGACTACAGGCATGCGCCACCATGCCCGGCTAATTTTTTCTATATATTTTTAGTTGTCCAGCTAATTTCTTTCCATTTTTAGTAGAGATGGGGTCTTGCTCTTGCTCAGGCTGGTTTTGAACTCCTGACCTTGAGTGATTCTCCCGCCTTGGCCTCCTAGAATGCTAGGATTATAGGCGTGAGCCACCACGCCTGGCCTACTGATTTATCTTAAGGTGCTGTTGTCTTGGAAATGAAATCTATCCACCTCTACTATCGTGCCTTCTAACAAATATACTCTTTTTTTTTTTTTTTTTTGAGACAAGAGTCTCACTTTGTTGCCCCAGCTAGAGTGAGTGCTGTGGCGTCATCCTAGCTCACAAGCAACCTCAAACTCCTGGGCTCAAGCAATCCTTCTGCCTTAGCCTCCTGAGTAGCTGGGACTACAGGCATGTACCACCATGCCCGGCTAATTTTTTCTATATATATGTTAGTTGGCCAATTAATTTCTTTCTATTTATAGTAGAGATGGGGTCTGGCTCTTGCTCAGGCTGGTTTTGAACTCCTGACCTCAAGCAGTCCTCCCGCCTCGGCCTCCTAGAGTGCTAGGATTACAGACGTGAGCCACCGCTCCCGGCCATAACAAATAAACTCTAATCCAACTGTAGGCTTTTGGATTCTGTGCCTCCCACTGCCATTGGTCACTTCAAGGAGTCAGCCCAGAAGCTAATAGAGGAGAAGGGAGCTGTGGAAGCCCTGGCAGCAGCATTGGCTCATATTTCAGGTGCCACGTCAGTAGACCAGCGCTCCTTGATCAACTCAGCTGCGGTAAGGTTCCTTGTCACATTCCTGACACTATTATAATTTGGGGTTTGCGTTGGATTTGAATTTAAGCTTCTCAGTTGTTTTCACTTCCTCCCGAAGGTGGGAAATGAAGTTTGTTTTTGAGACTTTAATTTTGTTCTCCTTTCTTCCATAAGGGTTTTGTGACCATGATCTTGCGGTGCTCAATTGAAATGCCAAACATTAGTTATGCTTGGAAAGAACTTAAAGAGCAACTGGGCGAGGATGTTGATTCCAAAGTGAAGGGAATGGTCTTTCTCAAAGGAAAGCTGGTAAGGCTGGGGCCTCTTGTAACCTCTCTTTGGTTCGCTAGCTTTATGTGGGTAGGAAAACAGTGTGGTAGCTTCTTCCTGTTCTTTGGGGATGCTGCATCTTTTCACTTTCTTTTCTTCCCTGAGCAATCTCACCCATGACCCTCAGTTGTCACTGCGTCATTGACAAGTACCATATCTATATCTCTAGCCTAAACCATTCTGCACACAACACTAGAGTTGAAGATCTAGCACCCTGACATGTCCACTTAGATGGCTTAATTAGTACCTTATTCAGAAACTTGAATTCAAATTCAGAATTTTAAGTCTTGCTTCCTAAACCTGGTGTCCTTTCTTCTAAGTCCTACTCTTGTTTAATGGCATAGACTAACTACCACAATAACTTTTAAGCATTTTGGTCTCATGATCCCTTTACACTCTTTTTTTTTTTTGAGACAGAGTTTCACTTTATTGCCCAGGCTAGAGTGAGTGCTGTGGCGTCAGCCTAGCTCACAGCAACCTCAAACTCCTGGGCTCAAGCAATCCTGCTGCCTCAGCCTCCCAAGTAGCTGGGACTACAGGCATGTGCCACCATGCCCGGCTAATTTTTTCTATATATATTTTAGTTGGCCAATTAATTTCTTTCTGTTTATAGTAGAGATGGGGTCTCGCTCTTGCTCAGGCTGGTCTCGAACTCCTGAGCTCAAACGATCCGCCCACCTCGGCCTCCCAAAGAGCTAGGATTACAGGCTTGAGCTACCGCGCCCGGTCTCCCTTTACACTCTTAATAAATATTGGGGAACCCCGAAAAGCCTTTATGTCTGTTGATAGGGTTACATCTATTGATGTTTACTGTATTAGAAATTAAACCTGGAACCCTAGAACACAATATCGTGTTCCTTTAGCCATCAGAGCAATGACATCATCACCGTCATATAGTGTCTAGGAAACTTCACTGTACCCCTGAGAGAGCGAGCATGAATAGGGCAGATATCTAAGTAGTATTATGGAAATAATTACAGAACCCTTGAAAGATCTCAGGTTTCCAAGGATTCCTGGACTATACTTAGAATGCTGGCCTAGTAAACAAAATCAGGTTTATCTTCAACTTATTGTGTGTCTGGGACCAGGTTGTTTACCTCCTTAAGCAACTCCATGTAACCTTTGGGTAAAGTCCCAACACCCTCATACGGAGGATAAGATCCTTCATGTCCTGGCTTCTGTCTCCCCCATACCAGCCCCATCTCTGACTTATCACCAACACCCTTTATTCCAGTGATGCCAAGTATACCATGGTTTGTCTCACTCTAAGTGTACGATGGACCTGTTTATTTTTTTTCCCTCCACAGTATTCTTTATCACTTTGCTTAGCTTTAAATCTTTTTTTTTTTTTCTCTTTTCTTTTTTTACTGACATTAGGTTTCTACTTCTGTGTGAAGCTTTAAATCTTAATAGGCAGTTAGGGGCATCTGTCCTTCAGAGTATTTGGAACATAAGTTTGTTTGGGTAGATTTTTACCTGGCTGTGTTAACTTACTGACTGAGGCTTCAAGAACACTATGACCTACTGAAGGGTGAAAACTGTTTTCTAGTTATCCCTATACCTCAATAAATGCCTGGTATTGTACTCTAAATGTTTAGTAAATATGTGAATGAATATTCCCATGAATGGCAGAATGCACTAGTACCTGATGATCCCTGTGTTGTAATTGGGTAAATTGTAGGGTGGAAGGGGTATTCCTCATAAATAATCAGTTAAAGACAGCAGGGAGAGGAGTATGTGTATCACTTAACAGGGATAGTTTGGCCATATTTGTTGATGACTACCTTGACTGGAAAGGATGGCACTTTAGTAAGTAATAAGATGTCTGTTCAAGTATTTGCTTTTTTTCATACTCTTTCACAGGAGTCTGAATTAAGGAAAACTGGACAACTTAACAATGGAAGATCACTTATTTTTCTGCTTTTAGCAGTGCCTTTCTGATAGAAGGCAGTATGTCATAGTGGCTTTAGACCATAGGTTTTAGAGCTATACAGACCAGATTTTAAATACCTGCTCTACTTAATAGCTGTAAGGCCTTAGACAAGTCAGCTAGCCTCTCCAAGCCTGTTTCCTTAGCTATCAACTGTAGCTATGCTCTACTCAAGGGCTAGCACAGTATGATAGCCAAGAATCTCTCTGTAGACAGGAAATCAAAATTGTTTTGGAGTCCTTTTTTTAGATATTTCTTGGCTTTCCTCTGTGCTTTTGGGAGCTACAATGTGTCGGTCTTGGTCTAAAGTTCATCTAAAATTAATACCTGTTTTTTCTCCCCCACTACATAATACTTGGCCTTTTGGGGTATTATTCAATGTTCATTGGTTGCATTAACTTCTATTTGCTTTGATTTCTAGGGTGTTTGCTTTGATGTACCTACTGCATCAGTAACAGAAATGCAGGTATTCTTTTCTCTTGGATTTTAAAATTAACAAGTACCTAAATTGTAAAATGTTCATTATGAAAATATAGAAAAATAGATTGGGAAACAATAGTAGTCCCCTTACTAAAAGATAATTGAGAATTAAATTTTTGTATTTTTTTCTCCCAGCCTTCTGTTTGTTTTTGGGTTTTTTTGTTTGTATTTGGTGACAAGATCTCACACTGTTGCCCAGGCTAGAGTGCAGTGGCACAATCATAGCTCAGAGATAGGATCTCGCTATGTTGCTTAGGCTGATCTCAAACTTTTGGGCTCGTGTGATCCTCCCACCTTGGCCTCCCAAAGTGCTTGGATTATAGATGTGAGCCTCCATGCCTGGCCTTTCCTCACCATTTTATTCTGGTATTTTTGTTGTTGAGCCTGTTCATTTATCCTTTTTCATTTCTACAGAGTTATGAACAATATCCACCTATTGCACTTCCCAGTTATGTATGTTATACAGGTCTTTATAGACATTTTAAATTGCTACATCTTTATTTAGTACTGCTGTGAAAAATTATACATGATATATGTTTTATTACCTTTGAAAGGTATAGATACTCTTCTATAGCAACTGAATTGAATAAATGATTTAATAAGTGAAATAGTGATGAGGGCTACTTCTCACAGTGAAACTTATTTTCTCATACTTCAGTAAACTGACTTTTGGACAATGAAGGTCATTATTTTTGACCAATGACCTTTTAGGCACTTATGTTACCAACCTAGTTTTTCTTTGGAGAAATGGGGGGAAAATGTTTTTCTCATGCCTTTTTAAACTAAATTGAATAAACTTTAAAGGAGGTAAAATTAAAATCTTCTCTCAACAGGAGAAATGGCATGATTCTCGACGCTGGCAGCTCTCTGTGGCCACGGAGCAACCAGAGCTGGAAGGACCACGGGAAGGATACGGAGCCTTCAGGGGTCAGCGGGAAGGCAATCGAGGCTTCAGGCGACAGCGAGAAGGAAGCAGAAACTTCAGGGGACAGCGGGACGGCAGTCGAGGCTTCAGGGGACAGCGGTCAGGCGGTGGCAACAAAAGTAACAGATCGCAAAACAAAGGCCAAAAGCGGAGTTTTAGTAAAGCATTTGGTAAATAATTAGAAGTAGAGGATTTTTATAGCAAAAAGAAAATTAAGTTTGGCAACACAGAACTGAACATTATTTTTCATACAAAGTTACAGGCATACCGTGCTTCCTTTTTGACCACTTGCCCAGTCCCGTCTCTTTCGGACAGACAAGCTTCATCTCAATTATTTCATCTGATCATTATCGTTTTTAACTTTATTTCTACTTCATTATTAGGTTTTCCTTTTGAAAAGGTGTTGGAAATTCATTTCACTGTTATTCTAATTCATTGTCTATAGATTACAAGATAAAAATCAAGCATGTATCTCAATACACATTGTAAGTTGACCTGTTTTTGTATTTAAAAGTGTCTCTTAATAGTGTCCTTAAGTACTTAACAGAATGTAACAGTCTCTGGAGGACCACTTCGAGCCTTTGGCAATCAAAGTTCTGTAATTGGCATGCCTTGGCCACCTGCCAAACAAATTACTCATGTGGTTCCATAACATGTCTTCTGAGACTTAATACCAAACAGTGATTTGAAACAAGATTTTAGATTTAGCTGAGTTGTAATACAGTTTATGCCATTGTATGCTCTCGATTTGGAGGATATAGTACATTCGATATAGATCACCCATGGTTACTTGCATTTTGGTACATTTTTAGCTTCTTATAAGGTGATTCATGCTTCCGTGAATTCTTCACGGATAGTATATATAGAAGTACATTTTAATAGAAAGCCACTGTCTTTAAGGAATTCCAAATGTATAAGATGGCTCCATAGCTTTCTTTGTAAGTAAGAAGGCTGGATAAATGGTGCTTAAATGACAATGTACTCCACTTCTTCCTATTGGAAGATTAACTTTATTTACCAAGAAGGAATTAAGGGAGGAGGGTTCACAGATGAGCATTGCTGAAAAGTATGTCACAAAAACCCACTAGAAATATTCTTCATGTGCAAGAGGGAAACAAATTTATAACTGTGGAGAGCAAAGGAAGAACAATTAAAGATGCATGATTCAACATTCTTTTAATGGTGAAAACTTAATGGATCATTAATGTTTCTAGAGGTTAACTTCTAGTGGGTAAGGTTCAGTTTTTAGGTAGAATTCTTCAATTTAGTTTCTCCTATGGCTTTGTTCCTAAAGCCACCGTATAGGTGGCTTTTTTGTTAGACAGCTTCTCTATTGAAAGGTTTTTAGCTGCCTAGAGACTCTTTTAAGACAAACTGTATGGTTATTTTAAGTTGTTGATATGAGGGAACTGAAGAACTTAATGTAGCCCCTGGCCAGATGATACTCTGCCTGATTTCTCAGATATTATTTCTCTGGCAAACATTCTACAACACATAGGAGCTTGAGAGTGGCATTATCTTCTCACCTTAATTCCTAGAGATTCTGTATTGGGAATCCTGGAACAAACTATGATAGGAAAATCAAAACTACATGATCTGTCTCATTTTCATTCAGTTTGAACAACTAAAATCTTTCTAGGACATGGTTTCTCTCACTTAACCCAGTCTTTATCTCCAACTGCTGTTTTCTTTTTTCTTTTTCTTTTCTTTTTTGGTGCTGGGAAGCAGAGGCCCGGCCAGAAGCCAGGCACACGTCCTTCCTCTAACTGCTGTTTTCTTGATCACGTTGCAGTAGGGGCTCTCATAGCCAACTCAACTACTGATCCTAGAGGCAGCATCTGTTTTCTATTGGAACTTCAGTTCTATCCTTGAATCCTGTCCAGATGTTTCTTGCCCTCGGTTCTCAGAATTCTCTTGGCCTTTATTCCTTGATCCACTTGTCAATTTTATCAGTCTACTCCTGGTTCCTCATGGTTTCCCATCAGGCCACAGGGAATTGGCAGAAGATGTTTGGTGATAGTCCACATATATTAATACCTTGTGGGTTATAATTAATTAGATTCTGGTTTTGCCCAAATTACAAGTATGCTTTAATGCTTGTATTACTACCAGAACATTTCATGATTTGGGTTGGAATGGGTACCTTATCAAGCAGATTAAATGATACGGTACCTGTCCTTTGGAAGGAATAGCTAATGTGGGCTTGATGTGGGTTATGGGTTTGCCTAAAGAAAAATAATCAGGCATAAATCAAGAGTAATAGGGAAGATTATTGGGAATTTCACTTCACATAACTTAATTTTAAGAAAAACATAACTGTTTCAATAAACGAAACTAACATTTCTCCTGGATCTCAGAATTCAAATCGTATTTATAAATGTATAATGTACTCGGCTACTATTTGGCTTAAATGGACTTGGGAAATGTTATCATTTTTACTATTTTATACAGAGAAAATATTTTCTAATTTATATATCATACAACTCAATGGAGTTTAAAATTACAACCCATTTTTTAAGTTGGAGCTATCTGTGCAGCAGTTACACTCTATAGTTGTACATAAAATGTTTCTACTGTAAGCTGAGTTAATGTATAAAATACTGCCTCATGGCATAATAAAGATAGTAATACTTTGTTTTTGCTGGCTTTTTGTTTTCTAAAATGAAAATAGCTGGAGATACTTATTACGAAAATAATAAACACTGGGTATAAAAATCTAAACAGAAGAAACCAGTAGTTACCCCATATCTAACATTTTGATGTGCAATTTTCCATATATTCGTTTATAAAATTAGAATCATTCAATTTTACGAACAGCTTTTTTCCCCTGAACATGTGTACAGTTTCTGTAAGTATAGATGTACAGTGACATTTTTGATGACTTCATGTTATTTTTTATGAATATGCCACTACACATTTAACCAATACTGGTTGGCCATATTATTTCTAAATTTCCCCCATTAAAACAATCCTGAAGTTAATGTCCTCATATAAATCTTTGCATACTTGTCTGTCACTTTGGCATACATTTTCTAAATGTAGAATTGGAGGGTTAAAGTGAATTTTGGTGCCAGCTCCTCTCCAAATTGGTACCAATTTACATTTGCACTCTGCAGTCCATGAGAGAAGCTGTTTCCCCACAGCACTGCAACAGTGGATTTTGCCTTGCCTTTGTCTGTTTGCTGGACACAAAGTATATTTGCATTGTTTTTATTTGCATCTTTTAATTGGGTGAAGATTAACATCTCACATTGGCCATTGATGTTATTTACTGTGGGGTGTAAGATCAAGTGAGAATCTAGCATTATTTTTCTCCCAAGTGACTAATAATTTTATACACTTATTGAATATTCCATCTCACTGATTTTTGAAATACTATTTATGTTTTAATTGGGGACAAGTTTCTTTTTTTCCCCAGGTAACTTTAAATTAGTTGTTTCTTTCCATCGCAATTACATAGAATTGACAACATTAAAATGTGTCATTGTGTATACTCCAAGAACATGATACTGCCTGTAATTTTTAAAAACAATTTTTATTTTGAAGTAATTTTAGACTTACAAAAATAATACAGAATTCTCACATACTCCTCACTCAGTTTCTACCAATCTGAACACTTTATATATCCATAGTATAAGTATCAAAACCAGGATATTAATATTGGTATAATATTATTGAACTGTAGACCTAATTCAAACTTTACCAATTTTTCCACTGTTGTCCTTTTTCAGTTTCTGGAGATAATTCAGGATCCAACATTGCATGTAGTTATCATGTCTCCTTAAGTCTCCCCCAATCTGTCTCAATGCCTCAGTTTCCTTATCTTTATACCTTGACACTCTTGAAGTATCAGTAACTTGCAGGTATGTGCCACTGATGGATGCTAACTAGAATCAGTGGATTTGAAGAAACAGAATATTTGCATAGCCTCAAAGTATCTCCTCAAACATATGTAATTACCCAGGGGAGAACAGTGGAGAAGCCTCTTAGACATACCTTAACCAAGTTAACATGACCAGTAGTAAGACATTGATGTCATGTAACCCCTGATATGATACTCTGGGTAGGACACAGCATCTTTTATGGTATTCTTGCCCAAAAAACAATCTAATCATGAAAGCTCAATATGGTCATGAAAACACATCAAACAAACCAAAACTGATGGACAGTGAACAAAATTACTGACGAGTACAGTTCAGAATTGTCAAGGTTGATTTTAATTATTTGTCTTTGGGTATGTGAAACATTCACTTAGTTCTAAGAGTCAAAACTATACAAAAAGGTATACTCAGAAGGGATCATTTAATCAATCATATTCCCATTCCCTGTTTCTATTCCTTGAAGAAACGAATTACTTGGGTTTCTCATTTATCGTGCTTGTATTTTTTTTTTTTTTTTTTTTGCACAAATGAGCAGATAGATGTGTGTTTTCTTAGATTCCCTTTCTTACATGAAAGATGGCCTCCTATAGCTTTGCTTTTTTTTATTTTGAGACAGAGTCTCCGTTGCCCGGGCTAGAGTGCCATGGTGTCGGCCTAGCTCACAGCAACCTTAGACTCCTGGGCTCAAGCAGTCCTTCTGCCTTAGCTTCCCAAGTGGCTGGGACTACAGGTATACACCACCGTGCCTGGCTAATTTTTTCTATATATTTTTAGTTGACCAGTTAATTTCTTTCTATTTTTAGTAGAGACGGGGTCTCGCTCTTGCTCAGGCTGGTTTCAAATTCCTGACCTTCAGCAATCCTCCCACCTCGGCCTCCCAGTGTGCTAGGATTACAGGCGTGAGCCACTGCACCGGCCTAGCTTTGCTTTTTTTTACTTGACTATATCCTAGAAATCATGGCACTCCACATTTGCTCATAGAAATCTTCTTCATTTCCTTTTTTTTTGAGACAGAGTCTCACTTTCTTGCCCAGGCTAGAGTGCCGTGGCATCAGCCTGGCTCACAGCAACCTCAATCTGCTGGGCTCAAGCGATCCTTCTACCTTAGCCTCCCAAGTAGCTGGGACTACAGGCATGCGCCACCATGCCTGGCTAATTTTTTCTATATTTTTAGTTGGCCATTTATACGGATCTCGCTCTTGCTTAGGCTGGTTTCGAACTCCTCACCTTTAGTGATCTGCCCCCCTCAGCCTCCCAGAGTGCTAGAATTATAGGCATGAGCCACCATACCCAGCTCATTTCCTTTTTAAAACAACTGCATCCATCCTAGTTGATTATGTGCATGTACCATAGTTTATTCAACCATTTTCTTATGTATTGGCATGTAGCTTGTTCCTAGTATTTTGCAGTTACAAATAGTACTACAATGAGGAACCTTGTGTATATCTATTTTCATGTTGTCGGAGGTGTGTCTTCTATTCCTGGAAGTGGGATTGCTGAGGGTAAGGGCATATGTAGTTTTTTTTATTACGTATTGCAAATTCCTCTCCAGAACTGTTGTACTAGTTTGCATTCTCAATAACAAAGTCTGAGAATGCCTAATTCCCCATAGCTTCACCAACAGATCACATCATATTTTTAAATTTACGTTAGCCTTATAGGTAAGAAATGGTATATCAGCATTGTTTTAACTTGAATTTCTCTATGATTTTTATTTTTTTCAAATTTTTTTTTTTTTTCAAATTTTGAGACAGGGTCTCACTCTGTTGCATGGGTTCAAGTGCAGTGGTGTCATCATAGCACACGGCAGCCTCAAACTCCTGGGCTCAAAGGATCCTCCTGCCTCAGCCTTCCAGAGTGCTAGGATTACAGATGTGAGCCACTGCACCCAGCCTCTAAATAGGATTTTTAATTTTTTTTTATGTTTTTTTTTTCTTTTTGAGACAGAGTTTCACTTTATTGCCCAGGCTAGAGTGAGTGCTGTGGCGTCAGCCTAGCTCACAGCAACCTCAAACTCCTGGGCTCAAGCAATCCTCCTGCCTCAGCCTCCCGAGTAGCTGGGACTACAGGCATGTGCCACCATGCCCGGCTAATTTTCTTTTTCTATATA
>VSMD01018355.1:0-10593 GCA_008750895.1 Mirza zaza | reverse complement strand
TAGATTGCTGACATTAAAATTGACAGAATACAAACATTAATGTATTTGTATTCTCCAAAAATTAATATTTCTGTTGCTTTACAAATATTTATTGGCTACCACCTACTACTGTATGAGAGAGTTTTCTAGAGATTGCATATACAGCATTGAACAAAAGACAACAAAATCCCTATGCTCATGGCTCTTAATGCTAGTGGAAGGAACCATATCATAAACAAATACATAATTGAAATATGTGGCATATCACATGGTGATCGATGATATAAAAATAAAGAGCAGGGAAGGGGTATATGGAGTGTCAGGCTACAGGGGTGAATTGTGGTGTCAAGCAGGTGTTCAGGAGAGCTCCTCACTGAGAGAGATGAAGGAACACCCACATGGGATTCTGGGGAAATATCATCTGAGAAGCAGCAACAGTATGCCAGGAGCTCTGGGATGGGGTATTTTAGGTTAATTCTGGATATATTCTATTAGAACCAATAGAATTCACTGATTTAAAGGCTCTAAGATATGAGAAACAGGTTACTTACTCCCTGGTTGAAACAGGTTGTCCCTGGTTACTCCAGACACTAGAGATATGAGGAGGACCAGTAGGCACAGCCCGAGGAGGGTCTAGGACTGCGGGCGGTCCCGGAAGCTGACTCCATGAAGTCTCTCGGGAAGGAATTAGCAACCAGCTCCATCAAATGTTGCTATTAAGTCGTGACTGAGGAGGGGAGGTGATTTCCCACTGGAGTACGCCACAAGGAGCTCCTTGGTGCTTTGACAAGGACTCTTTAATGGAACGGTGAGTGTGAAGCTCTCACTGGGAGGGTTCAAAGGGGAAGTAGGGCAGAGCACTTGGAGAGAGCAAGCACAGATGACTCCTCCAGGGAGTTTTGCTCTAAAAATAAAATGGAAAGAAATGAAACAGTGGTAGGAGAGGGAATGGAGATAACAGCAGTGTTTCTTTGTTGTTATTTGTTGTTTGTTTTTCTTTTAAAATAGTATAAATTATATCATCTTTGTGTACGATAGGCATAGTGAAGAAGAGAGAAAAACTGATAATACAGGAGAGGAGACAGCGGTTGAGTAATATCTTTATGGAAGCAGGGCTGTATCTTGTGCCAAAGTGAAAGACTTGCTTTAAAGAGAAAGGAGATCGCACTCACAGCATTTAAAAAAAAAAAAAAAAAACTCAGAGTGCAGATGCGAACCAGTGGGCAGATGAGGTGATGGAAGCTTGCAATTGCTATTTTTACATTCCTTCTATTTTCTCTTTGAAATAATTCATTCCACGAGCATGTGGAGGGGGGGGATAAGTCTTGTAAGACTAAGAAAAGAGGAGCAGCACTGTGGTGCTCAAAGCGTCTCCTCCATAAGCCTCCTTTGAGGAGGGAAGAATGAAGGGAGTGTGGGAAGTGAGCATTGTGGAGCAGCTGTGTGGACGCAGGGGAGGCGCGTGGCCACGGGTGTGCAGGCAGGCCAGGCGGCACAGCTGTGTGCTCTTCTCTGGCCACGCTCAGCTGCAGGGATGCAGCGGCCCCCAGCTTAGGGGAGGCGGCAAAGCCAAGAGGAGAAGCCAAGTCAAGGCTTCCCTCAAAGGGAGTGAGAAAGGCAGGTTTGAAGTAGGGCGGAGGTGAGCAGGGATGAAGATCAAAGGCCATGGGGAGGATCCCTGGATTGGCAGGCCCTTGTGTTCCAGAGAAAATGAGCCCACAAAATAGAGGGAGGCGGGAGCGAGGATGTGGGAAAGTGAGGATAAGTCTGGGCTGTGGTCGTGGGAGTGACTGACCGAAGAGGATAGAGGTCTCCAAGTTCACTGGGGGAGAGGAGGTTGAACACTCAGGAAGCCACAGGATTAGGACCATTTAAGAGGATAGTGAAGTCACCAAACCTGTTCATAATGACATTGGGAATGGGGCAGGGGTCCCAGTGCATCCAGTGCAGGGGAGGGTGGGGTGCGACCCATGGCTTCAGTGGGAGGCACGTCAGGTGGAATAAGCTGAAGACGTAGAATTCGAAGCTGGGAATTTTGAGGGAAATGGGAAATGACATTAAGGAGCCCGTCCCAGGGGGCAGAGGGGCACGTGAGAGATGACCAGCCCTGGGAGAGGGCTGCTGGGCAGAGCAGGGAGGCTAGAGGAAGCTCCTGCTCTTGGGGAGTGAAGGGGAATGTTCAGTCACCACAACCTTGAATTTAGCTACATTTTAAAAACAAATGTATACAAATAATTTAAAATAATTGTGGCCAAATGCAACTAGCATTTGAAATGCATCTTTTGTGAATGAATGGTGATGATACTGAGTTCCATTTGGACACATTTAGTTTTACTCTTGTGTAAATATTAAAACATTTTTGATTACATGTTTCAAGACGTATCACCTGCAATTTTTTTTAATTGAGGTTTTACTTCAGTGTACAGACTGATGAATTTTTATATATGCATACAATCAGTACAATGTTCAATGCGTATAATATATGCATACAATCACCAGGTTGATAAAGAACATTTCCACCAACCCAGTGACATTTTAAATAAACATATGGTGCCGGTATCTATAAAGTTACTTCAGAAACTTTTTGAAGTGTTTCTTTCTCATAATTCGGATGGAAACATATTTTAATGAGTCCTTAACCTTCCAGCTTGAAACAGAAGCTTTATGTGGCCTTGATAAAGAAGACTTGTCTTTAATGCTTCTTTGCTTTATAAAAAGTCATGCCTTTCCTATCAAGTATATAGTGTTGCAAGCTCAGCACTCTAACAGTATTAACTTTCAGATTTGAATGTAATCAGTTTCATTTAAAATATTATCTCTTGTTAAAATACTTTTGGAATAGAAAGCTTAAAATATAATTTAAAACAAAGCCCTGAAGTTGGTATTGTGGCCAATACCACACCCAGCTTTGTAGTACACAGAAGGTAGCCACCTGATAAATCCATGTTGAGTTTAATTCTCCTGCAATTAAATAAAGTTTGTACTTCAAATGACCTAATAATTCCTTAAAAGCATTAGCCCATTAAGACTTTTTAAAAAAGAAAAGTAACTGCATGCACTCTATTAAATAAGTGCTCTTAGAAACAAAATGTCCATTAAAAAATCTGGGGGAAAAAAGAAAATTAGCCTGAACCATTCTAAAATATAGGTTATATTTAATGTGAAGACTTCAAGACCGCATGTCAGTCTCCAGCCATAGTATTACATTCCACCAGCTCTAATGAAAGTAATTGCTGACGTGGCTAGCCCCATGCCTTGTGTAAAAGGCATCGTGAGGGCAATTTTATTGACTTCATTTGAACTTGTGATGTCGCTAAACACAAGGATTTACTCAGAACAAATGAATAAATCAGGATCTCCACAAACGTGTGCACATGCACAAACATATGCTCTTGGAAATACAAACACAGTAAGAGGATATAACTGAAAGCATTAGATGGCTTTGACAAATTTATAACATGCATAAAACTGTTGTCAGTGGACCAGGAACTAAGAAACCCAATTTGCCAGGATCTTCCTTATTTTAATTCATATGACCAGAGAGACATAACTTCTCCCAAGTCTATAAGTTTGCAACTTCTCTCTAAGCAGCTTTGTCTATGGCTTGTGTTTAATTAGTAATTACTTCCCTAACCACAGCTATACATTCCAAAATATAAATTACTATAGAGACTATGTACTACTTTAATGTAACCATATTTAAATATCTGTTTGTCATGGTGATATTATACACATTTTTTATGTATGTGCTTGTCTGCCTCCACTAGATGGTGTGGGAATTCAACTTGGAAAGAAAGGCTTACCAACTTTGGTGCTAATGTCCTGGATCAGAGAGCCTTAGGTGACGTTGGGGGAGTAAGCTAGCCCTCACCTTCCCATGAAACCTTATTACCTTGGTGAACTCTTAATCCAGGTCTTTCCTTCACATTGATGACTTAGACAGCTTATTTAATAGCCTACTAAAAGTAGATGCATCTTGTGGAGGTAGACTCACATTAGCAAAATTCAGGAGCCTGATGTATAACACAAAAATCCTCATTTGCTTCAAGGGTGAAACTGTTTCTTCTGAAAGAGTTTTTGTAATAATAAATTTAGCTTCCAGACTACAATATACTGTTATTGAAATTCAAAATGAAAAAGCCTATCATGTGGCCACAACAACATATGTGGCAAGATCCAGGGGTAGCAAAAACAAAGAAGATGATTCCAGCTGGCTTGCCAGGATTTAGAGGGTAAAGGTTCTTGCATATTATGTTAAGGAAATTGGACTTCAGCCTGAAGACAAGAAAAACCCACTAAAATCATACCCATTCTTTGAAATTCAGTTCAATTTCATAGATTATAATCTAGTTAGCTGTTGCCTATTTGGAAGCCATATACTTATTATTTTTAATAATTTAGCATTTAGCTATATATTGTCTTATATTGTTTTATTTGTCCTTCAGGCAGAATTAAAGTTTCCTAATTAGTAATGGTGGTCCTTTGCCATTGCTCTTTTTGTGCGGAGGAGTTACACACAAAGGAAACAAATGTTTGTAACATGTTTAAACCCATACTATGTTTCTGGTGAGGTCCTTTAAACCATAATTTGTTAATCCCCATAATAATCACATGAAGTGTTGACATTATCCCGATTTTAAACACAGAAATCCTAAAGCTCTGAACATTTGCATAGCTAACTAGCAGTCACATGGTAGTGAGTTTTATAACTGGGATTCTTATACCAACACCTCCCTCTTAATTGTACAGGGGCCAAGTAAACAATTTTGACAGATTCCTGGAGGAAGCTATTAAAACAAAATTTTCCAGAATGTGTCCTTGAGCTTTGTAGACGAATTTGCAAATCAGAGACTTATTTTTTAATAAAAATTCCAGTTTTAACAGTTTGAAGATTCTTTCAAACCAAAAAGGACTTTCAAAGAAGGAAAGAAAGGCAGGAAGGAAGGCAGGAAGGCAGGAGGGAAGGCAGGAAGGCAGGAGGGAAGGGCAGGGTTATAGATGAGAGAATTATGCTGACCAGTACTTTTGATACATGAGAAGTTGACTAATAAATATGGCATGATTTGTTTTGAAACCAGTAGCTAAACATTACAGAGAGAAAATAAAAAAGAGGATAACTAAAGCCACCAGTCATATCCAGTATTTAAGACTTCTACCAAGAGTAGAGACGATTGTCCATCCATAGGAAAGATGCATAACCTTGGCATACCATCACACCACGCTTCCCTGGGATAGGATCCACACACATAGCCCAGAACAACCTTCTACGTTTTGCCCTACTTGGAGAGCTGGTGTCAGGAAACCCGTCATTGTAGAACCACCTGCTGTAAACACACTGCCAGATGTGGCATTAGGAGCATAAAAGATTGCAAATCTCTCGCTTGATTGATGCTGACACTAATATTAGCTATTTGATATTTTTAGAGATATGCCAAGTAGGAAATTACTACCAGTCTGTATAACCTAGCGAAAGGCAGTGAACATATTTAAAAATCATCTAAGACTTTTAAGTAGATGTATGACAACCCTTTCTTCCTGCTCTAGTATGTTGGAAAGATCAAGCTTAAAATTGTGACAAGAAGAGTCATTATAATACTAGAAGGAAAATTTTTTAATTAGGAAAAGTATCCTAATAATACTTTATTTTGTGGTTATAAATATATGATTACATCTAGATACACATCACCATTATGTCCTCCCTTCATCTATTTCTTATGTAATCTAAAAATTCATGTTCTGAACTTGTTTCATGAAAGAAAAGATAAAAATATTTGTACTTTTAGATTCAAATCTAGTTATTAATTTTAAAACATGTTAATATGTCTTTCCTTATTTCATATTTCTACAATTTCTAGCATAACCTTAGAACAAGTGATGTGTCTTATTTCTATTTTATTGCCAAAAAAAGTGAATCTCAGATACAGTGACTTTGTTCAAGGTCACACCGCAAGTTAGTGAAAATCCTGCAACAGGACACTATCTTAAGACTTTCTTTATATCAGTGTTCCTAAAATTTTCTTATATTTAATGAATTAATTTATATTTTAACTTAAGATGATATATTTTTAGGCTTTCATTTTTATGGACAAATAATCTGCAGTGGACATGCTTACACAGTTCATGATTACAAACCAATAATTTGGTGCTTAAGTAATCCGTGCCCATTTTTATGACAATTTGAATTCTCAATGCTGAGTTAAACATAATGCAAATGTTATAAATTACTCTTAAATGGAATATATACCATTATAGTAGTAGTAGTATTTAATACTAATGAAATAGTTTAAAACAGAAATGGGTGACAGATGACAACATAATAGCTAGGTACCACCACTGCACAATTAGAAAAATTTGTGATTAAACATTACTTATTTTTAAGTTTTCAAAAGTAACAGAAAACATTTATCCTTCAATTACACTTATTTTTGACCTACTATTGTTTAAATAATTATTTTTCATGCTTTTCTACATCTACTATCTAATACAAGTCTATAATGTTTTTCATGCTACCATTTTCTAAGTTAATATGTGTACCTACTTTGAAGATACACACAAAGAATTAATTTGGGTTCTCTTTTTCCACTTAGCATTTTATTACAAACACTCTTATAGCACATGCATTTACAACAGCTAATTTTCTTTGTACCAAGACTCTATTGATACATATTTCAATATTTTTTTGTGTCTTATTAGTATTTAGCACAGTTCTTCTTCAATATATTTAGATATAAGTGTTAGAATAATAGGGGCACATTTTTAGTTTTCTCCTGAAATCTTAGTTCCTCTTATCCTTTATTTCAGATGGTTATAGCTCCAGGACAGGAAAAGGGCTACAGGTTAGGAGGGCGAGTTTGGAAACAGATGGGGTAGGGAGTGATGGGTGGGCATTTGTACTCTTCAGCGAAACATTATCCAGTTACAGCTGACCAATGTCAATGTAAACAATGTTACTGTACATTGTGGAAATAGCATCCCTAAGAGCAACTGGGGAAAGAGGACTTGGGTTAGTTGCCAACTTCCAATGAAGGATGTGAAAATGGAGGAAAAAGGGGGCTCTAGTCCCCCTTTGAGGGAAACCTATTTGTCTTAAGTCAAAAATAAGTTTAAGAGTCAAGGATGTTATGGTAGAAGATTATCTATTATTACATATTTATAGGGGTGGCACTTTGGAACCTCCTCTTCTCCCCTCCCCCCATAACAATGGTGACTTTCAGGATAACCTTCCAGAGCTGTTTTGGACATTTAGCAAGACCCTACCTATGTACTCATTAAATTATTTTCATTGGCTAAACAAATAAAATAAATCTCAGCATTATTCTTGAACTAGACAAAGCTGTTTTATTCTCTTTCCATGGTTCTTTCGCATCTCTGGAGCCTGCCTAGGAGGACCAGATATGGGGACTTCTTTCCTAGCCCTAATGCGGACAAGCCTGCCCGATGGTAAAGACAGGCAGGGGCTGAACTTCTGGAGGCGTTGTTGGACGCCCCTTCTGTGTGGTGGTTTTGGAATAAGAGAGAAGCAAGAGGAGATAAGAAACATGGTTTGGAGAATAAAATCAGCCAGGTGTATGTATGCTTTCCTCTCATCTCTGGTGTTGAGAGGCAGGTTTTGTTAAGTAATTATAAGGGATCGACAGGGAGGGGTGCAGAGGAGACCAGCATGGGGGAGGAGGAGCCCTGCCTCCATGGAGCTGTCCAGCACAGTTGAGGAGAAATGACACACACAGGTAAAAGGTCTAGCTTTCTCCACCATGCCTCCTCACTTTCCTAATTCCCAATCTCTGATTTAAGACTCAGTGTGCCTGCATAGGAACACTATGGTTGGGAAAATGACCCCCTAGACAAGGTTGTGCTGGACTGTCTGGCCCAAAAGAAGCACAGAGGACCTGGCATAAATTCAGAATGTTCTAAAGTCCCCTGAAAACCAAGGTGAGGCTGAGTCATCATAGAGGAGCCAATGGATCTCACTAGGACCAAGAAAGACAGAAAAAGGTCTGGCTGTTGTCCAAAGCAGAGAGCAACAGGGATGCCAGCCAGATGCCCAAGGGAGTAAGGAAGAAAGGAACAATTCTGCTACTATCATGGATTTCCTGGCCTCATCGACACTATACCACTTCCCCGCTGCTAACTAGGGGACTTCCAAATACATTCATGGACTAAAGCCCATTTGCCCCAGAGCAGTGAGTTTAGGCTGAATGAAGACCTCTCAACTACACCTAGATGTGCTTTCAAACCTAGGAGAACCTGAGCAATTTTCCTCCAAAGACTAAACACTAAAAGTCCAATATTGAATAGAAGAACAGTTTTGTTCTTACAGGGCTATTTCTAGATTCATGATAAAGACAGGACACTTCGAACCTAACAACATTCTGTATGGAAATCAAAATGCAGGAAGGTAAACATTTTTATTCTAATTCATTATATTTTAGTTTTATCTTAAAAAAATAGATATCACTATTTCTTCCTGAAACTAAGACACCTTTCTCATGAGTACATAATACATAGATGTAGATTTAACAATACTGTAAAATAATTGGCTCTCAATTGTAATACTTGGAAGATATTCTGGAAACTTCATCTTCAGCATTTTCTGACAGGATTGAGAAATGTGTTGGGATATGAGCAACTGCAGAATATTAGTGCTTCATTGACAAGTTCCTTGAAGGCAGCGGTGCCATATTACGGGTTGGTTCATTACGTAGAAAATTGACAGCCCCATATTCTATGCTTAGCCCCAACATACAGTCAATATTTTACAATTTTGCTGAAAGATTTTAAGACAGCAAGTCATATTTAATATGCGTCGAGCTGTTTTGTGTGCCCCGAGTATCTGCATTTCTAAAATTATGGAAAAGTTATGGAAATGTAGGAAAACATGGCATATATAGATGCCCAATTATACTCACCTGGCAGGGAAACACCACGATCATGAAGGTGGTTTCCCAGGGTGAGGCATATCCATTGCACTCCAGGTGCGCTGACCCCTGTGATTTCCCCAAATGCAAGAAACTTGACTGCACAATTTGTGGTAGTGGGGTACTATGTTTGTGCTATCCCTTGGTTATGTTGGTTGAAGAGTAGATCTCTTTTTATTTCGTGAAGGTTAGGTGGAAATTTGCTGCCTTGCAAGTTGGAAGGTGTTGAGTGTTTTGGTTCTTTTACCTTCATGTTTTTTTGGCATTGGTACGGTGTGGTGTTTGGTTTGGCATAGCAACATCATGGCATCATAAAATGTAACATTTTGTATATATTGTGATAAGTAAAACCTATTAAGGTTACTTTCAATTGTCATTTGCCTTTTAAAAATATAGCATTTGGCCAGATTCAACACCTGTAGTCCCAGCTAGCCCAGGAGTTTGAGGCTGCAGTGAGCTATGATGACACCACTGCACTATAGCCTGGGCAATACAGTGAGACCTTCAAAAAAATTTAGATGCCCAGTTAAGGTTTGACATTCATTATGTTTCTAAGGCAATTGATGCATTAGGGCAAATGGATTGGGGATTGTTTTTGAGGTCTTCCCTTGAGTTCCAAGTTCTTGTTAATTATGCTCTAGCCATGTGAGGGAGACTGGGTTAGTGTCAACATCTCTTCGACATTGATTTATCTAATCAATGACACTTTACCAACCTGTTCATTGGAAGCCATCCTCAGAATGTCTTTCTTTTGCTATCCGGCTGCACCCAAGTCAAACTAGCCTCCAGAATGTATGAAATTTGCTTAGATCTATGCAGCTATTGCTACCTCATAAACATATATGGGATGTTCATAAAACTGAACTGCTGGTTCTATGTATTTCCTCTATTAATGAATTATTTCACAGCAGTAAGTTAATTTCTGATTCAATTTATTAGCCTTTGTACTTTAGAAAATGATTTATTTGATTTTTCTACTGTCCTTTGTTCTTCCTTTCATTACTAAAACACCTAATTAAAAACTGCTTTCTATTTTCTCATCAGTTACTCCATTCATAGCAAACTGCATCCTAATTTGCTTGAAAGCCATTTGCACAAATGTCCATCTTTTACTTTACTAGTAATGTTCTGACCAGTGACACCCAGCTCACACAAAACACACACACACACACACACATCATTTCCTTATTGTTCCTTTATCTCAGCAGTGTTTGATGCCATAGGACACATATTCTTTTAAAAGTTTATATGCCCCGGTTTCATATAACTGGGAAAAAAGAATTTGAATAATTTTGTGTCTCTGTGATGTTTATTTTTTGGGTTACCTTCCCAAGGCAAAACCCTGCCCCTCATCTCTTTATTCAAAGATCTGTTATCACCTATATGCAAGTAGCTATTCAATTTATATCCTCAAAAGTAAATTGATACATGTTACAGTTACTCAGTGCTGTGTAAAAAACAACATAGAAAGCAACAACAATTATTTATCTTCCGTTAAAATTCCATGGGGGCAGAAATATGGGCAGCAGGTTTGGCTTCTGCTGTGTGGTCCCAAGTTGGAAACAGAGGCAAACGATAGGTATGGTAGGTGGCAGTCCTTGACCAAGTCCTGCCTATGCTGGGCCCGTTGGATGCACTGTTTGTGGTGTGGTTTCCCGAAATGGTTGCAGGCAAGCTGTGGGTCAGAGTTCTATTTTCA
>VSMD01018354.1:0-15879 GCA_008750895.1 Mirza zaza | reverse complement strand
AAGCAATCCTGCTGCCTCAGCCTCCCAAGTAGCTGGGACTACAGGCATGTGCCACCATGCCCGGCTAATTTTTTTTTTTTCTATATATATTAGTTGGCCAATTAATTTCTTTCTATTTATAGTAGAGATGGGGTCTCGCTCTTGCTCAGGCTGGTCTCGAACTCCTGAGCTCAAAGGATCCGCCCACCTCGGCCTCCCAGAGAGCTAGGATTATAGGCGTGAGCCACCGCGCCCGGCCTGCTTGATTTCTTTATAAATTCTTGAGATTGGCCCTCTGTTGGATGTTTGATATTTTTCTTGCTGATTTGGTCGAGTTCTTTATAGATTCTTGATATTAGCCCTCTGTTGGATGTATAATTTGCAAATATTTTCTCCTATTCTGTAGGTTGTCTATTCACTCTGTACAGAAGCTTTTTAATTTAGTTAATTTCTATTTATTTATTTTTGTTGTTGCTGTATTTGCCTTTGTGGCCTTAGTCATAAATTTTTAGCCTAGGCCAATGTCTAATAAATTGGTTTTATCTATAATATGTACATAAATTGTATGATATACAATCTGTAATTTTTAGATGAATTTCTTGATTTTTAAATAATAAAATCAGGCTATTTACATAAAATGTTACATATATGTTTTAAAGATGTTCTCTCATGTACTCTCGTTATTAGTTACAATGTACAAAGATAGATAAATGTAAAGAACAATATGCATTTTACTTTAAGCATCCTTGTCTTCATCTTGTTTTGTGATAAGAATGTTTTCAATATATCCTACTATATTATTATTTATTAAGGCATGATGTAAATTATTCTGCCAAAATCTTCTTAACCTATAATTTAATAATTTTATAGAAAATAAAAATTGTAATAAAATATCATCTTTTAAAAAAACTTGTAGAGATAGGAACAATCATAACACTGCTGGCGGGACTGCAAACTAGTACAACCTCTGTGGAAAGTAATATGGAGATACCTCAAAGAGCTGCAGGTAAAACTACAATTTGATAATTTGATCCAGCAATCCTATTACTGGGCCTCTAGCCAAAGGAAAAAAAGACATTCTACAATAAAGACATCTGTACTCGAATGTTTATAGCAGCACAAGTCACAGTTGCAAAATGTGTAAACAATCCAAGTGCCCATCAATGCATGAGTGTATTAATAAAATGTGGTATATATATACCATGGAGTACTATTCAGCCACAAAAAACAATGGTGATCTAGCAACTCTTGTATTATTCTAATAAACCTGGATCCCATTCTTCTAAGTGAAATATCACAAGAATGAAAAAACAAGCACCACATGTGCTCACCATCAAATTGACACTAACTGATCAACACTTACGTGCACATATAGTAGTAACATTTATCGGGTGTCCGGCACATGGGAGGGGGAAGGAGGGATGAGTATATTCACACCTAAAGGGTGCAGTGCCCATCGTCTCGGGGATGGACATGCTTGAAACTCATACTTGGGTGGGGCAAAGGCAATATATGTAACCTAAACATTTGTACCCTGTAATATGCTGAAATAAAAATATATATATATAATTTAACTATTTTTAAGATATTTTAAAATATTTTTAGGATATTGGTGTGTTTGATATCTTTGCCTGTAGACATTTTCCCTGTTTTTTATTGTTATAATGCTTTCAATTATATATAGTAGGATCAAGTATCTTGAAAATTCTTAAAAGGTTTATTATATTGTTTAAATTTTTCCTTAGATGGTTATTGTAGCACAACAGTTCTTAAAAAAATAGATACGAGCTGTTGTATTTTTCTTCAATGGAATTTGCTGAAGAAGATACAATAACTATAATACATGAAAGTTACTGCATATAACCTCTAAGAAATAAGATCATGATTACCATTCTCAGATTGTGTTGCATTTCCTAAAACCTGAGGACAAATTGATCTAGATAAAAACAGATCAATTTTCTTTTCTGCCATTGCAGAGAGTGTAGAGGCATTTATATCCAACAGGCAACCTTACACTACAGGCCTTTTATGGTGAGAGACAGATTTGTCACTATAAATAATAATTATGACAATGATGGCAATACATATCAACCAATATCAGCTTTGAGTGCATATCTACTATTTCCTTTGGGCATACATTCAAGATGTTAACTGAAATTAACACATTTACAAGTAAAACACTATATTATTCTGAACACAGTTCAACACGTACAGTCCAATGTATAAAGAATATTTGTTACGAAAGGAAGAAGACAACTGGTGGGTTTGAGAGAACTTAATCTCGCCAAGAGATGTATTAGGAGTGGCAGATACCTTCAACCGTAGGTTCATAACCCTAGAATAAACAGCTGTTTGGGTGTTTTTGATCAGGACTCCTGCCCTCAGCAGACACATTTGATGTTCATTCATGGTCTTTTAGCTGCGAATACTCACAACCATCTGTTAGGATGGCATGTTGCCTGTCTACAAGTTGGTGAGCCTGTTCCACTAGGAAATGGGTGCCAAGTAAGTAAGTGTTCAGTTGGGTAGCTGTATAAGTCTTGCACTGCAATTGCTATAACTAGACCATCCTCTCTGACAAAGATATCTTATTTGTGTAAGAAGGTTTGGTTTTTGTTTTGTTTTGTTTACTCTCAGAAGCCTATTTTACATATTAACCTTTTTTAAAAAAAGAAAATAGGATATATTTAGTATAGCAAAGCATGGAAACTTGCTTCTTTCTACAGATGCTATTTGTTTTTTGTAACATTGTAGACAAACAACAGACTAGCACTATCTTTTAATAGAATTGTTGTGTGTGCATTGGATGCATTTATCCCAGTACTGTGGAGCTTTCATGTATTATTGTGGTTTTATATTGTTTTTAGTTTATAAGATCCTATCTAATATCTTAAAGCTGCATCTATTATCTAGCTACATATAAGAACCACCTTTGAAAAAGCACATTTATTTACATGTTGTTTTGAGGAAAATAAATAAAATTAGGTTTTGTTGTAGAATGCAACAACAACAAAAAAGAGAACTCAGAATTTTCTATGCTATACTCATGACTTGATAGCTATGTAAACAAGAAAATATATTTAATAATTTTCTCTTAATATATTTTTACTTGTGGCTTTTAACTTAGAAAATAGTTTTTATAAGAAATGTAACTCTTGAAGGTCTAATACATTATAATAACTATGAAGAAGTATTTCATGAAATGCAGCTAGCTAGCTTTTTATTTCCTCAAAATATAAATTTGACAGACTATTTAAAAATATTCAGTATACCTATTTTATGTATCTGTTATCATAAATGTAAATCATGACTTAGAAATCCATATAAAAATGAAAAGAAAAGTAAGGCCACCATTGGTTGCCACATACTTCCTGAGTCAGAATCCGTAAAATAAACCAAGTAGGCTCTATTTGAGGAGTAGAGGAATGCAATGAACCTATACTAAAGTTTAAATCCAGATACCATCTGTTAGCAATGTCCCTTTGATGAGAAATAAATGAAAATGTCCATGACCCCAATAGCTCACATACTTTATCAGTTTCCTGTAGTTTCTAAAATTTATACCAAGTATGTTTGCCAGATTTCCTGGCAAATATATTTGTTATAATCAGCAAAGGATCTGATTTTAAATACCTACATAGTGCCTTACTGGATGAAATGGGATTTATAAAGCATGAGTGTTCCATTTCTCCAATCTTCAGATAGTCTTCCCTAGTCCCAAGAAATTAGCTTGTTTGATGATTTACCTAAGTGTAACCTAATTCACTTTTACTACTCTCTGATGACTAAGATGCATTCCCTGCAAATAATTTTGCCAACATTTTTATAAAGAACAGCAATCTAAAAAGTTATCAAATGTGGCCTAAGAAAAATCAAGCATAGAACAGTTCCATTTAATGTCTATTTACATCTTAGAATCTCCTTAGTCTAGCATGTGCTATAATTTTATTTCTTAATAACGTTTTGGTTTTGCCCCCTTCAAAAACTCTTCCACATCTTTCTTGAAGGTAGAGTGAAATCAGAAAAACATCTTTGGTTCCTCCTAAAATTAGAGATATAAAGAAAAATATCTAGAAGGCATTTGACTATAGTTCAAAGTGTCTTAGCAAATGAAAATTCATATACACTAAAGAGAGACAATAGAGAGATTTAACCAATGTGAACAGACAGAAGTGTTGAGACATTTGTCACAGAAGTTTATGTAAGAAATTGTATATAGAGAATTGGAATGCTGGTAATAAGTAAGAAAAGAATTATTTTCAAACAAGATTTATATGCCAAAAAGTCTCCTGAAGCAACTGTGAAGAGAGTGGTTTCAGGTAGATAAATTCAAAATAGAAATAAGTATTTGTTTGTAGTATTGAAAAAGGCCACATAAATTTCAATGTTTATATGGCTATTCAGTGGAACAATTGCCACCCCATTTTACTCTTTTTATACTATCTGCAACATTTCTGAAGATTTCTTATGCTTATCATTTCAAACCACAGTAATTAATTAGGATTTTTTTAACTCTGATATGATTCATTTACTAATTCTTTTACTTATTTATTCATTACATTGATACTGTGTTTGATTTGGGGAGTTGGTTGTAGTTGGAGGAAGGATTTATACAAAGATAAATGAAACAAAAAAGAGAAGTTTTTAATACACAAGGGAAAACAAACTTGTTAGTTTGCTAGGGCTGCTGAAACAAAGGTACTCCAAGTTGCATGGCTTAAAATACATGAATTTATTGTCCTACCATCTGCAGGTCAGAAGTCAAGATAAAGATGTTAAAAGGGTTGGTAACTTCGGAGGGCTGTGAGGGAGAAATCTGTCCTTCTCTCTCTTCTGTCATCTAGCTGTTTGCTGGCAACCTTTGGTGTCCTTTGTCATCTGCTTCATCTGTCCAATTTCTTTGTTCATCTTCACAGGCTGTTTTTCTTCCACTCTTTATAAGGACCTCGGTCTTTGGATTAGGAGCCCACGCTACTCCAGTATGATCTCATATAAAATGAGGCTAATTATGACTAGTTGTACCTACAGTGATCCTACTTACAAATAAGGTAATGTCTGAGGTAATGGGGTTAGAACTTAAACATATGAATTTTGAAGAGAAACAATTCAGCCCATAACAAACCCCAATCATATCACATAATTATCACAATAGAATATGCCAATGCTGTGGTAGCATAGAGAAAAGATGTGCTAACTTAAAAGGAAGTGAGGAAAGTCCACACAGAGGAGAGAGAATTTAAAAAGTGTTGAAGCATGAATGTGCAATCACCAGGGAGCTGAGAAAAATCATATGAATTTCAGGCAGTAGGAATAGCACATGAAAATAGACAGAGGTGTTGAAAGAGTCATGCCCCATGGTGAATCAATTATAGACTTAGAGTTTCTGAAACAAAAGTTGATGAAAACAGAATAAGAAAAGAAAAGTCAATAAATTATGATGAGCATAATTAAAGAATACATCAGCATCTACATTTGGAGCACATAGATTGGCACCTCATTTATACTGTGATTGCCAACTCTCAAGATATATGAGGCCAAGAAAGTTTTCTTTTTCTGCAAAATAAGTAAATAAAGAACTTTTGTATAGTCATCAGAATAATCAAGTAAAGAGAAAATTGATGATGCAGGATGGGGAGAGGTTCACTACTAGAACATGGTCCTTGGATAGCTGAGACCATAAGAATCCAATGTCCAAGCATAGAGATTGGCTTAGTTCATAGAGAACTCACAAGTGGCTATAGAAGGAAAACAACATGCATGGAGAAACACAGGTAGGTAGACATGCAAGTTCCTTTCACTGTTTCTATCTGCTGAGTGAAATGGATGACAAAGTCATGAGATGAAAGCAAAAATGAGGGAAGAGGTACCAGAAATCTAAGGAGAAAAAAATAGCGATGAAAAATAGTCATCCAAGAAAAGGGCATAGTGAAGGGACAGAGGGCTGTGAGGCAGTAAGGGCACCCTTGAAACAAAAGTTGGATTTAACCAGGGTTATCAGGCATAAACAATGAGGAAAATTTGGGTAAAGGATTCTAGGACATGTCGAATGGAGTGGTCTGAGTAATAGACCCTATAGTCTAAGCTGAAACAAAAGAGAAAAGAAAATGATATCTTCTGGATAAGGCTGATGGAATTTTTTGAAAAGAATAGATTAAAATATTTTAAAGGAAGAAATAGAATAATCGCATTTGTAGATCTGAAACTCTTATGCATCCTAGAGGAAAAAGGGAAACTTGGTCTGATTCCTTTTAGATTTCAAATAGATAAAATGGGTAACATCAACAAAATTCATTGTTGTGTTCATCTTCATAGAAATTCTTTTTGTTTATACATATTACAAATATTGCCTTGGGTAAGGCAATTTCCATTATTCCCCAAGGGCCCAAGTATGCATGCCTTTTTATTATCCTAGAGTAACTTTGAAAAAGAAAACAGATGGGACTAACTCTAGTCACTGGGAGAATTTATTGGCCACATGGGATTAACTACTCTTCAGGTATTAATAGAATTCCAATCCAAACGTCATTAAAATAACATAAACCCCAACATTATCTCTTACTCTCTTCCCAGTCCTAATCCTCACTTATCACCAAGGAACAAAATGCATCATATTGAAAGTAATAGGAGTACAGGCTTTTGGTGTTTATATTTAAGGGCTGTACTTTCTTTAATGTTCCTGGACAGATTTTGTAGCACCAACACCTACATTATTATACATAAAGGAATATTGTCTGGGTTCTTAACTGAGGAAGTTGAAAAACAGTGTACATCCTCTAAACAAGGAGTTACGAAAATAGAAGAAAAGGAAGATCTTTATAGTTAACTGGTCATAAAAAATGGCAGAGGTACACGATTAAAACTTCTCTGTCTGACAAAGTTTTCTTAAATTCTGTTTGAATATAAGGTTTGTATTGTGTCCAACTAGACTGGACCTTCTGCAAATTTAGCACATTTAATATTTCTCAATCCAAATCCATCAGGAATTCATTTCCAGTCAAGGAATCTCTTTATTTTTAATTTTTAGTTATTCTTTTTCTATTCTTGCCATCTTGAAGCATAGAGTTTTCTCTAATATTTGATATCCTCAAGCAAATACTTGCTGTTATAGGGTTTTTAATTTTTTCTTTCTTCTCTTGATATTTATAATTTTAATTATATTATTTTAAAATCCCTCTTATGTTAAGTTTCCTTAATTATGAAATGCAAAGCAACACAAATAAACAAAAGTAAAAGAAAAGCATCAAATTGAGGTGGGCAGATAAAAAATATATACAATAGGGAACAAGATAATATACTATATATGTAACAAGTGCATAATCATTGATAAAAACAATAGAAATCCCAAGCAGATAGTTGAAAAACAATTCCCAAAGGAAGGGATGTAAATTATTTCCTGTATCCTTGCAATGTAGATATATTGCAAGATAATTCTCAATTTATGACCGATTTTGAGCTGGGTTCTAGGAGTATAGAAATGATAAAAACAAAGCCCCTGTTTTCATGGAACTGTTGGCCTAGCAATAAAGATAACATTAAAAAATAATTACTGAATTATTTAAATGCCACAAACTATGAAATAAGACAACAGGATCTATGAAATAAGACAATAGGATTCTATAGGAATACTGGCCTTGCTTGATACTAAAAAAGCAATTTTAAGTAGAAACCTGAAAACTGACCAGGAGGTAGAGAAAATTAACTTGGTAGAGAGAAAGAGATATGTATGATGTGTTGGAGGCAAGAAATAATTTCACAAGTTTTAGAAATAAAGAACAATATAGCAGAAGATTAAGAAAAGGCTGAATGGGTAAGCAGAACACAAATCATGAAGAAGTTATGCGTGGCAGAATGTATTTGCTTAGAATTCATTCCATCTAGACCTTTGCTGTTATTCACTGTGAGTGGAGTAAAATTCCCCTGTAACTAAGCTTGGCTATGTGATTTAATTAAATCCACGGGGGATGGTGGGGCACGGGCAGGGAAAAGGAGAGAGAAGACAGAGCAGGTGAGCAGGTTCTGGGGTTCTGACTCAAGGCCCTTCTTGAGCTTCTTCAGTCTGCTGTGTGGTGACATACCTTAGGTAACCATAGCTTCTTCATCTTGCGACTAGGATGAAGACACCTGGATCTGATCCTGACCTAGTCCAGCCCAGCTGACAAGGCTGGCCAAGAGCAACAAAGCTACAACCAACCTACAAGCCTGAGTGTAAAATAGATGATTATTGCCTTAAACGACTGACATTTAGTGGTGTTCTACCATACAACAATGAAGTTTCTGGTTATCAGTGTTTCATTTTTACAAATCTTAATAAATTTAAAAAAAATGTTGGGATTATTGAATCATGTTAAATTTATATTGATAATTTAACTTAGAAAAACATTGCCATCTTTATTATGTTGAGTCCTTCATCCCAAGGATATAGTTGGTCTTTCCATTTGTTCAAGTTTCCTTTTGAGTGATTTGGTAGTAACTTATTTATTTTTATACTATTATTATAAATGTTTAAAAAGTATATTTCTAGGTGTTTAGTCTTTAATCAATTTTTACAATCTTTAATCTTGTTATTGTATTTGATATTTATATAAAACTCTTTAGTGAAACTTGGCTCAAAAATAGGAAGAAAGGTGATTTGTTTATATGAGTTTATTACTTTTAGTCGTAGTTTTATATTTTTAGAGTTGGGAGTAGGGCATGTTTAAATAATTTGGGGAAATATTTACACAGATACGGAGTAGTTTCAGGTTTTGATGAATAAACCTGAATAATTTAAATAGAAGTTTAAACAATGCTACTTAGGAAAGTTTTTGGTTGATTCAGAGAGAAATTTATTGGTTTAATAAAAATGCCAAATACATTTATTATGTGTACATGTGTAAAAGAGCATACATTTTTGAAAGGAAATTTTCAGTTTGTGTTAAGAGGCAAGCAAATTTTCACACCTTTTATCAGATGTATTGGCGTATCAGGAAATTCACCATAATACATAAGCCTCATTTCACTCATAGGCTGTTGGCCATGCGGGGATATCTCCTCGTTTTGTAGCACCTTTGGTTACCTCGGCTGCCTTAAACGTGAGTGTGAGGCCCCCTGAATAGTTTCCATGGTACCCACCATGATGGAAACCACAACGTTGTCCATGCTCAGTTTCCATTCAAGGAGTTCCAAGAATGCACTGGGTTATACTACTTCCAGATTCAAATAAAATAGCATCAGAGAGCATGGTTAAAGGATGCCTACGTTTATCTCAGAAGGACTGGCTGATATATTCTGGAAACATGGGGAAGTTAACACCTCATGAGACAAATGTTGGCCAATGAAAAACAGGGGAAGGAAAGAATTGGCAGAAAAATTCCACTCCCGTCTCCCTCTGATATACTCTTCCATGGGCCTGGGCTTCCATATGGCCTCTTCAGAATCCCTTATATGATTTAGACACTGGCTGTCTTTTCATGTGAAGTAATATATCACCTGGTATTGGCCTACTTTTTCTCTGTATCACATCTAATTTCCCTCACTTGCTGCCTGAGGATTATGCCCTTGATTAAAGTATTAGCATGTGAGTTATACAGCAGTTTTAGTTTTTGTTTTGTTTTTCTTAGGGAACCAAGGTTAAGACATCTACATATTTTGAAATTCTTCTCATTAGCACAAAAAGAGTTCATGTATAAAGGTGTTCTTTTAACATAATTTGTAAATTAATTAAATATTGGAGGCATATTAAATGCCCAACAGCAGAAAATGTTTTAATTATTTTTGTCCATAAATTGGTATTCTTCTCATCATTAAAATACATAGACATTGAAATAATACAATAAGAAAATTAGATAATGTTAAATGAAACAGGTAGAACAGAGAATATGTTATACAGCATGACTTTAAAATTTAAATAAATTACAATTTTTAGTAGTTATAGTTTGGTGAGGACACAAATATTAGATTATTTTCTAGTATGAAAAAATCTTGTCCCTTTTTTATATTTTTCTTGTTCTTATAATCAACACAAAGCATTTTTTATTTGTAATATGTTCAGTAGCAACTCTCTAATTTCTAAGAACCTAAATTTGAGTTTGCATTTGGCTAGTTATGTTATTTAGGAATAATTATGTATCAAAATACTTTGAAATCATCATCCTCTAAAAGTTTTGGGTAAAATTCTAAACATTACATAAAAATGCAAAGTAATACAGTGTTCTAGAGGCATGAAAACAGCTTTGTTCTGTAAACTGGAACAAGCCTTCAAGGCTCAGAAACCAGGCATTTTTGCTGTGATTAAGAATATGAACCAATTCATAAAATGCAACAAATTCTAAAGTCATAAACATTAATCTCCAGAATGAAAGCCCAGAGTACAACAAAGTAGGTATAAATATGTAAGTGTATAATGCATAAAATTTCTATAATTTAAAGTTTAATGATATTCTATATAGCTGTTTATATATTATCCTATATAATTTTCACAGAAATAAAGTATCATTTAATTTTAATGTTAAATAATTAATATAATAGGTTCATATAACATAAATTACAAAATTTAATTAGAAAAATATGATTCTTCACAAAATGAATGTTGTGATGCCAATACTTAGCACCATGGTATCCTACAGGAAGGGTTTCTGATACAATCTTATTCATAATTATTCCAGGTATGTTATTTCAGATATTCTACTGACTGTCTGATATGAATTATGTAAAGGGAATGTTGACAAGATGATTGCTTTCAACTCTAAAATAATGAAGATTATCAGGTGCAATTTGCTCCTCTTAGACATTCCAGGCTCTTTTTTTATTTGACCATACTCCATATTTTTACTATTATATTTCTCAGTAGATGATAAATCTTGTCATGATTGGTATATTTAGATGTTCCTGAAAGTATGCTACATGATCAAAAACCCTCACACTGTGTGATTTATTGAGAATAACCTTTTGTTTTGGAATGGCATATATTACTTTAAAAAATTGCTAGGTTTTGTACAGCTAATAAGTTTTATTGCACAGCCTTTCAATAAGCAGATCCATTTTTCTTTTCTTAACTTGCACAATGACCATTTATAACAAGCATTGCTATTTGCAACACTGATGGCCACACCTAAAAACATAGCAATCAGCTAAGAAATATACAATTTGAAAGTTACCAAATATCATCTTATTATCTCTGCCCCAGCCTTTCCATAATCATAGAGGTTGAAATGACCAATTTACTTACTTCTGTGCTTTAAGGCACTTGTTAACGAACCAATAATACTTCCATCTATTATCCTTCCAAGAATTCTACTTCAGTTCTATGACTGGGCTTAAGGGATTTGAGTTTTCTGCTTTTGTGAAGAGTAATAGCATCGATGTGAAGATTTATTTTTAAGTACTTGGAAGAGGTAAATAACAGAAATGAGTCATCTTAATTGCATTTATATGTCTTTTATTATGGTTTTTGACAATCTAGATCTAATAGCTCTGTGAACCAAAACTTCATATATGATTAATTATTATTATTACCACTTTATAAAGGCCTTGATATTTCCAAAATGCACTCACAGCCATATGCCACTGAATCAAATTGGTCAACAACAACAATGAATTTCTATGTATTGCTTTGTGACCTACTATATTGGAATTTAAGTATTAATAATAAAACTGCCTCTAAGAGAATTTCTCTTAAGCTTTTTGGCTTACTTTCTTGTTTGATACCTTATACTATATTTTCCTAGAGAACAGAAACTACATTTTATTTATGCATATATTAGAGCCAGAGCCTTATTATTTGTAGTAACCAGTAGATCATTACTGGAGAAATGATTGAATTCACCATTTAAAAGACTATGAGGGAATGAGCCAACAATCAGGTAAGTAGGATGAAGTGGGAGGAATTAAATGTCCTAATCATGGGAAATAGCCTATGGAGGTAAGAAAATCAAATAATGTTGAGGTGAAAGATTGAGAAACATAAAGAAGCCATTACATATTCTACATTCTTTTTATGAGTAAAGAATACAAAGCAGAGAATGAATAATAAACAAGCAAATGTTATCTTCTCTGGAAATTAGTCTAAACCCATTTCTGCTTAAGTTGCATTCAGGATAGAAATGTCTGGGTATAGTAACGGTAAATCGTTTATATTATTTATTAACTTAATAATTTGAAAAATACTTTTTCAAGCCTCTATTTGAGTATATCCATATTCTTATCCAAAAAGGTGTCTGGGGCTACTGGCAGAGATTAAAAGAAAGGCCAAGTCAATGGTGTTCTTGCCCATATTCCTAAAGCAAATAACTCTTATTTTCTCTGAATCAAATATTAATCTCAGGTAGAAATTATGTTTTACAAAGGGCATTGTGCAACATGAAAGTTAGAAAACCATTGACTCTGAAGTTTCTTCTAACATTCAAACTAAAGTTGATTTGTTTATGCTTTGTGCCTTTTACATTAATTCCAGGAGGATAGAACTATACATTTTTAGAGAAGAAAATAAAGGCTTTAATTTCCATAGGCTATATGAATATTCCAGACTCACATCCATCTGCTTTCTCTACCTGTAAAGAGACAGACTCTTCATGTTTTCATCCAAAAACCTCAATTATTATTTTACCCCATGCCTCTGAAATATAGAAAACCACCAATACCTTTCCCTCTTGACTTTACTGTTTTAGAGGTTCCAATAAGGTTAGGTAATTTATTGGGGATTACAACAAAAGCCAAAATTAGAGCAGGAATTTCTGGTCACCCATTTTTTATTATCTCTTTCAGTCTGAATTCTCACCCATGTGCAAAGAGCAGGTGTGCTACAAACTATAATCCTCTCGAATTTACTTTATAGCAACAGGAGCTGCTATGTGATAAATTCCCAGTGGAATTTTTAAGGAAACTGAAGAAGAAGGAAGAGGCAAAAGTCAGCAACTAAAAAGAAATCGGCCCAGAAGATGGCGGATGAGAAACACCCCCAGACAGAGTGTCTCTGAAGAAAAGACAGATTCTAGCAGAAATTAGAAGAAAGAAGCAAGAAGACAAGCCTACATCGGATGAGGGTCGGAAGGAGGAGTACCTGAGACCATGGGAGACTCCACGGGAGGAGGTCGCGGAGGAGAACTGGAGGCTGGGACCCCCGGAGCAGCCCGGAGACCAGCGGGAAGGGTAGGTGGATCTGCCGTTTCCCCTCCCCTGCATCCCGGACTGCTGGTGGGCTCCCCAGCAAGCGGAGGGACCTGCGACAACCGCCGCCAGTGAGCTGTAAGCCAGTAGCGGATGCGGCACCAGGCTCCCAACTCCCTCGGGCACCTCCATGTGCACAGACCCGAGCCGCGCGGCAGACGCCATATTGCCTCCTCCTCCCCTCCCCCACCCTACCCGCGCCTGCCCAGAGAGACAGAGAGACAATATAGCCACCAGCCGGAGGCACCTCCAGGGAACGGGACCTTCCCTTTTGGGGCCCTACAGCTGACTAAGGGGAACTCAGACTGTGAGCTCTCTACCCGCCAGCCCTACCAGGTGCTGCTGGCACGGTGATCCCAGGAGAACGGGGCAGAGCCTGAGGCTGAGAGACATAGACCCAGCTTGGGCTCCCTGTGGGTGAATTAGGACAGGCACGCATCTCCCTGGTGGGGACAAAGTTTGAACTCTGGGACCCAGAGGTCAGACCTGCAGACCACATCCCATGAACCGAGGACTCGCATTGCCTGGGACACAGAAGGGATATACGTGAACAGCCTGCTGAGGTGTGTGTGCCTTCAGGGGCAGATCAGCGTCCTAGAGGGCCACCCTCCCCCCAAAGGGAGGCCGTGCGCCCAGCCCAGGTGGCGTTCCTGCGCAGGGAACCTCCTGGCCAGCATCACAGTCAGGGGAAGACCTGGAGGCGTGTGGTCTGGCCTGCTGACAGAGGCCCAGGAGTAGCCACGGACTTGGGGACAGTGGAAAGAGACCAGGCCCGCTCCAGACTGCAGGTCTCGGACAGCCCCACCCCGACACGCAGACTCTCTGACTGTGCGGGGCCATTCCAGCCCCTCCCTGTCAGGTTTACCTGGAAGCAGAGAACAGAACTTTGACCCCTGCTAATGACATTGGTGGTGCCTGAGTGTGGGCTTACCAAACTCAGATCCGCCCAGACTTTTTCCTAGACCAGCCCTCACTAAAGGGGAGAAAAGGACACACCTGGAAGTCCCAGGGCCCCACCCACCACCTGAGGCACTAAAGTTCTCTCTTCAGGAACAAGAGCTGATAACAGGACACAAAAACAACAGCGTAGCCTGTTCCTCCAAGCAAGTGCCACCTACTGACAGGGAGAGCAGACTGCACACCCTTTTCACAACACCTACTGACTCATTATACAGGGAGTGGTTGAATCTCACCCACAGACACCACCTACCGGCTCAGAAACCAAACAAGGCGTGTGAATACCCAAACAAAAACCTAAAGAAAAGAAACAACAACTGATCGACATGGGAAGAAATCAGCGAAGGAACTCAGGAAATATGAAGAACCAATTGGAAAACACACCCCCAAAGAGGAGCCCCAGCCCCCTAGAAACACACACCAACCAAAATCAGGCAACCAAAATGACAGAAGAGGAATTTTGTATGTGGATCATAAGAACACTCACTGACCTGCAAGAACAACACAATAACCAGCACAAAGAAACCACAAAAAGACTCCAGGATCTAGAAAAAATGGTTCACTAAAGAAATAGACACAATGAAGAAAAGTTTAACTGAACTCCTGGAAATGAAGAATCAAGTCAGGGAACTACAGAATACAGTGGAAAGTCTCAAGAACAGGGTAGACCAAACAGAAGAAAGAATCTCAGAGATTGAAGACAACACCCTCCAATTAAATAAATCAGTCACAGAAATAGAGCAGAGAAACAAGAGAAAAGAGCAAAGCCTACAAGAGCTGTGGGATTATGTGAAGAAACCTAACGTGAGGGTCATAGGGTCACCAGAAGGGGAAGAAGACAACACTCACGGGTTTGACAAGCTATTTGAAGATATAATAGAGGAAAATTTCCCAGGCCTTGCTAATAATCTCAATATACAAGTTCAAGAAGCTCAGAGGACCCTTGGGAGATTCAATGCAAATAGGAAGACGTCACGACATGCAGTCATCAGACTGACCAAAATATCAACTAAAGAGGCCCTTCTAAGAGCTGTAAGAAGAAAGAAGCAAGTAACTTACAAGGGAAAGCCAATTCAAATAACATCAGACTTCTCTAATGAGACTTTACAAGCAAGGAGAGACTGGGGCCCCATTCTCACTCTTCTGAAACAAAACAATGCCCAGCCAAGAATCTTACTCCCTGCAAAATTAAGCTTCGTACATGAAGGAGAAATAAAGACGTTCTCAGACAAGCAAAGGCTCAGAGAATTCACCAAGACCAGACCTACAAGAAGTACTCAAAACAGCATTATGCACAGAACACCATAATAACACATGAATATAAAAACAACCAAAACCCAAAGATTAAAGGCCAGATACTACAATGGCTCAAGACGGAAATCATAGCAACAACATCCAACCCAACAGAATGAACAGTAATCTACCTCACCTATCAGTTCTCTCAATAAATGTGAATGGCTTAAACTCTCCACTCAAGAGACATAGGCTGGCTGAATGGATAAGAAAATACAGGCCAAGTATATGCTGTCTTCAGGAAACACATCTAACCTGCAAGGATGCATATAGACTAAAAATGAAAGGGTGGAGATCAGTATCCCAAGCAAGTGGAAGCCAAAAGAAGGCTGGCGTGGCAGTTCTAATTTCGGACAATTTAGTTTTTAAACCAACAAAAGTAGTGAAAGACAAAGAGGGTCATTATATAATGGTGAAGGGCACAGTTCAACAAGAAGACATAACAATTTTAAATATATATGCACCCAACTTAGGTGCACCCAGATTCATAAAGCAAACCTTACTGGA
>VSMD01018353.1:0-12716 GCA_008750895.1 Mirza zaza | reverse complement strand
TAGAGTCAGCAGATATCCCAGAACAGTGTACTGACACGGACAGAAAGAGTTCCAAAAGAAACTCCTCTGAAAATCCTTTTTTTTACTTTTCTTTTTTTTTTTTTCCTTTGCCTGTATTTTATGTATTTATTTATTTGGTCCTAGGTCTAGAAAGTGTAGTCTGTATGTAACAGAGTTCGGGAAAACATTTTCTTGTTTCTCTCTCAGCTTTGCCCAGTGCAAGCTCCACTCCTGAATCCGCAACTCCTTGTGGTAGTAGCAGCAACAGCCAGGCAGGTACCTAAAGCTCTGAGGGAGGAGAATCCTTCTAACAAGAATAACAAGGTGGTTCAAAAACCATGGAAGAAAATTCTCATTTTCCCCCTTTGTCCTTCCACTTGGATCTGGAGGTGGAGTGAGATTCAGGATGCACATGGTAGGGTGAGGAGACTGAGGAGAAAACCGAGAAGGAAGACCCCTGGGAATGAGACAGTCTGGGGAAAACTGGAGATAACGGGGCTCAAATGGGATCCCAGGAAATTTTCTATGAACTCTTGGGCTCACTTGTGAGCTGAGTGGTGGATCTGACCCTAAACAGCTTTGAGAACGGAAGCATGAGGTAGACTATGACCCAGGGCTTGGACTGGCCCATGGGTGGCACTCACGCAGGAGAAAGCAGAACAGTGTTGTAAAGGCTTTGAAAAATATACTGGCACTTGAATCACAGTCCACATGAACATGCAAAAATTGCAGCCAGCACCACACAGGAGCTATTCCCTACTAAAACAAAACAAAATAACAACAAAAAATTCTCCAAAGGATTCAATACAGACCCCGACTCTAATAACTTAATATTCAAAATGTTCAACCTCCAATCTAAAATGTTTAAACATATAAAAGCATCAGAAAAATCTGAAAGATTACCAAAAGAAAACCAACAGACACCAACCCACTATGAAACCAAAGAAGCTAATATAAAATGCTCAAATAAGTAACAAGATTCTTAAGACAAATGAAAAGATAGTCTCATCAGAAAAATAGACTTTATAAAGGAGAACCAAGTGGAAATTTTAGAACCAAAAAACACTGCCATTAATTTTTATTTAAAATCTGCTAAAATATTTTAAATCTTCTAATTTTTTATTTTAGAAAGCACTGGATGGGCCGGGCGCGGTGGCTCAATCCTGTAATCCTAGCTCTCTGGGAGGCCGAGGTGGGCGGATCATTTGAGCTCAGGAGTTCGAGACCAGCCTGAGCAAGAGCGAGACCCCATCTCTACTATAAATAGAAAGAAATTAATTGGCCAACTAATATATATAGAAAAAATTAGCCGGGCATGGTGGCGCATGTCTGTAGTCCCAGCTACTTGGGAGGCTGAGGCAGCAGGATTACTTGAACCCAGGAGTTCGAGGTTGCTGTGAGCTAGGCTGACGCCACGGCACTCACTCTAGCCTGGGCAATAAAGTGAGACTCTGTCTCAAAAAAAAAAAAAAAAAAAAAAAAGAAAGCACTGGATGGATTGAATAGCAGAATGGAGACAGTAGAGGAAAGACTTAATGAACTTGTAGATAAATTAGTAGAAATTAGCCAATTTGAACAATAGAAAAAAATTTGAAAAACAAATAATGACAGTCTCAGGAACCTGGAAATAATATCAAAAGGTCTAACATTTGTGTCATTGGAATTCCACAAAGAAAAGAGAAAGATTGTGATACAGAAAAAATTTTTGAAGAAATCATTGCCTGTAAACTTTCCAAATTTGTATAAAGATATAAATTTGCTAATTTAATAAGTTCAGCAAACCCCAAACAGAATAAACTCAAAGAAATCTATATCCATACACATAAAAATCAAACTGATAAAAACAAAATATATAGAAAAAAATATTGAAAGGAGCCAGAAAAAAGTAATGTATTACATATAGGAGAAAAACTATTTGAATGATTGTGAATTTCTCATTAGAAAAAAAATCAGTGGAGTAAAAATTTTACTATACTGAAAGAAAGGTACTGTCAACCTAGAATTCTTATCCGGTAAAAATAATCTACACTCACAAATGAAGGTAAAACAAAAATGGTTTCAGATGAATGAAAACTAAAAGAATTGATCACCAGCAAATCTGCTATGACGGAAATGCAAAAAGAAGTTTTTCCAGTGGAAGGGAAAAAATACCAGAGGGAAACTTAGAACTTTAGAAATAAAAGAAGAGCAACACAGATGGTAAACCTCTGCATAAATATAATAGACTTTTTCTCCTAAGTTTCTAAAAATATTTAAAATTATTGAAAGCAAAAATTATAACATTGTCTGGTGGGTTAAGTAACCAATTTATATAGAATTAATGAATATTACAAACATAACAGGGGATATGGTGATACAGTTATATTTGACTAGAAACAATAGAATATTAATTCTAATGTGAAAAGTTAAGAATGCATATTGTAATCTCTAGGGAAGCCACTGGGGAAATATACAAAAAGATATTCAAAACCTATTAGATAAATTAAAACAAATACTTAACACATTTGAATAATCTCAGAAAAGACAAATACAGTGGAATGAAAAACAGAAGCTTCTAACTATTTGATACAGCAATCCCACTCTTAGCTATTTACTTTAGAGTAATGAAAATGTTACACAAAACATGTACATGAATGTTTATAGAAGTTTCATTTGACTACAAATGAGTAGTCACTCAAACTGAAAGCAACCCAAGAGTCTTTTAATAAGTAAATGGATTAAAAACTGATTCAGTTATACAATGGATTGCTACTAGCAAAAAAAGAAAAACAATTTATACATGCAACAGCATGGACGAGTTCCCAAAGGTATTATGCTGAGTGAAAGAAGCATTCTCAAAAGATTACATACTGTATGATTCAATTTATATACCAATCCAGAAAAGGTAAAACAATATGGAATGAGAACAGATTAGTTGCTGTTAGCAGATAGGGGAAGGGGGCAGCTTTAACTATAAAGAAGAAACGAAAAGGAATTTTGTTGGTGTAATGTGGCTGTTCTATATTCTTATTATGGTGGTTATTACAAAAATCTATGTATATGTTAAAACTTATAGAGCTATACACCAAAAGAAAGTTTTTTTTAAAAAAAAACCTTAAGTGAGTTGCTTAAGATTATGTGACTTTTATGTGATGAGTCAGAAGAAATGGTAAATGCTTTTCTGACTGGGTCCTAAAACATTTGTTGAAAGAGATGAATTCATAAATGAAACAATAGCCTACGGATGAATATTATGATAGGAATTTGGTAATGTATTAATACAATTAATTTTTTAATCACAATAATTTTTAATGTGTTTAAATAACACTTTATTCCTTTCAACAACATTCCCTGCTTTACCATTCTCTGCCATGTGACTTTGCTGTTTCTCCTAATAAAAGTTTCAAGTATGTTTCTCTATCCCTCAGTTTGGGTTCTGCTATATGCCGTGCTTTGGCAAAAGAATAAGGTGAATTGACCATGTACCAGTTCTAAGCCTAAATGCCTTGTGTGTTGTCACTTGCCCTCATACTTCTGGTATTGCCATGAGTAAAGCATTGCTAGGATGAGCCCACTAGGCCTGGGAGGAAGATAAGAGATGGGTAGCAGAGAAAATCCCACTAAACTAACCATATCCACAGATCCATGAGATTAAATTACTAGAATTTAGCTGGGCACCGTGGCTCATGCCTATAATTCTAGCACTCTGGGAGGCCTATATAGTTGGATTGCTTGATCTCAGGAGTTTGAGACCAGCCTGAGAAAGAGTGAGACCCCAGGTCTACTAAAAATAGAAATAAAAAATTAGCTGGGCATGGTGACTCACACCTTTAATCCCAGCCACTCAGGAGTCTGAGGCAGGAGGATTGCTTGAGCCCAGGCAAATAAAATATTTATTTTATAATAAATAAATAAAATTTATTTATTTATTAAATAAATTTAATAAATTTAATTTATTTATTAAAAATAAATAAATTTAAAAATAAATAAATTAAAAATAAACTTATAAATAAATAAATTACTGGAATTTTAAGGCACTGTGTTTTGAGGGTGGTTTGTTAATACAATCTTTTGTGTGGCAAAGTCTTAACTGGTATCTTTCTAAAGCACAAACTGACCTCTAGTTGCTAACAAGACTACAGTTTTAGGGTCACAGCCATGAGAATCAAGATATATAGAAAGATATTCAGACAAAAAGAACAAGACAAATCCAGTTCTAGGAAGTAGAGTGTATGGTTTGTCCATAGGCTCAAAAATTGACCTTGGTTTACAGATATGAAAGGAAAAAGTCAAAGCAAAACAGGCATCACTGTTAAATTGTTACTTGTTGCTTGTTACAAACTTGGAGATTTTAAACACGGAGGATTAGAACTCAGACTCAAAAGCAATACTGCATCTTCAGGTGAAGGTCTAATAGACACAGATGAAGAAAAAATGATGGTTGGGGGGAGAGAGGAATACCTCTGTGGCAATACAAAAATACCTCTATATAGATAACCCATTATGTTTCTTTTGCATTGACTATCAAAAGAGCTTAATGATAAGGTTTTTTTTGTCAGTTACAATAAGCTTATCACCACTTTCACTAAATGTTTTCTGACCTTTCTAATCTTCATTTTAATGATATTTCAACATCATTCCTTTGGATTATCTCTAATTCATTTTAAGTGGATGTGACAGATATTATGAATACAGATGTACCATACTTTAGCCTATGAACTAGTGCCTTGAAATTGTACTTTGTCATCAATACTGTACTCAATATTCCAAGAATAATAGGGGATACCACTTGAGGACTGCTCCATGCCTTTTAGATGAAGAGCTAATAACATTGATTTTTATGGTATTCTATTCATATTCAGGCAGTCTTAACAACTTTGGATAAAAATGCCTTTGCCAAATGACCCAAGGACACAAATTTAAATCACTACAGTTCATATTAACTCTTATTCAATTCTATGATTAATTTCAGATGTGAAAGATTGAAAATTTTCTGCCAAGCTTTCTGAAACACTCCTTTTAAAAGCTAAAAGATATCAAAAATCAAAAGAATAAAAAGTTGTTTATTTTGGTTAGGCCTTAAAACCCAGTGGTTTAAATAAAAAGAGAATGAACTGGCATAGCATTAAAACTTGTTTTATTTGGAAAGACCTTGAATTAGGAAAACCATTTCTGGATCCCTTTCTTACTGGGCTATGTCATTTTCTATCAATGATCATCCAAGTTCAAGTTCATAATGTGATCTTAAGATACTTTTATTTATGGTACACATTAGGCAAATTATAATATGCCAAAATCCAACAATACAGGAATTATTAAAATTAAATTTTTTAATCTTATACTTTCTCAAAATCTTTTCCAAACTTATCTAAACATTTATGGACATAAATAATAACTTTAAGTTCTCACTTTGTTGAAGATTGAACTTAAAAAATTACATTTGGAAATGATGGGACTACTATTACCAGAGATAATTAAACTGGAACAGAGCAAAAGCTTGATATTCATATTCGAACACCAATAAGAAAATTGTATTTACACACATGATGAGAGAAACCTCGTTTAAGAGCAGAATTCACTTGTATGCGCATTAGAATCAGTGAAAAAGTTTAAAAAATATCTATACCTGGGCTCTACCCACAGAGATTATGGTTTAATTGGTCAAGTCTAAAAGTTTCCCCAGCTGATTTTAATGTGCAGCCTGGTTTGAAATCTACTGATCTTTTAATTCAATGTCATATGACACCTATCAAAGATGACTAAATCTTAGGCTTTATTTCTAGAAGCAGAGTGACCAGACAAAAGGAGTCAATCATAACATTGCCGTAGCCAGGTGGTTCTATCTCCTCTTTTGGGTGACACACTGTGAAGTATGATGCTGACAAAGTTGAGAAAAGCAGAGTCACAGAGGACAGGATAATAATATGGTTGTGAAAACCTGAAATGTTTATTTTGAAGACCAGACTTAGGAAAATTACAATCCATTTGCATTTCTAACACAGGGAAAAGGCAGTTAGTCTGTGTTCCTCCAGGAGGCTGAACTACAGCCAAGGAGTAAGTCAGGAGGGCAACTGCTTATCAGCTGGATGTAAGGAAGACCTTTCTGATAACAAGAGCTTTTCAACCACAAATGGACAATCTGGAAATACTCAAGCAAAGGCCAAGAGATCTTTCCCGGATCTAAGAGTTTGGACTACATGATATTTTCTTTCTCATTGTTCAAATAGCCTGAAAGAACATTTTGCAGCTTCGTGAAACTTCTCAAACTGCCCTAGTGGTTTGTGGGCTAAAGCAGAAGCAGCACATGACTGAGGAAACTCAGACTATCGGATGAAATCAAAGTTGCCATAGATAAGCAGCGGCTAGTTTTTCTTTGTGTGCTCTCACTAGGACTAACATGCTCTTCTTATCCCTGGCCGAGATCCTGGATGTCGCATACCCTCTGAGAGAAATTAGTTTTCATTTTTGTCTTTCAAAATAGGAATTTTAGTTGTAGATTTCACTTAAATTGCTGTTTAACGATTGATCAGACATTTTACATTTAACATGTTTCCATTAATTAGCTGAAAATTCTCATGCAGTAAACTGAGCAGAGAAGTGTTATGTAGTAAAAGAAATAATCACTAACCAAGGATGGAGCTAGATCAGATCCTCTCAACCTTTACTGCATTTTAGAAGCACTTAGAGAGCTTTTAAAATAACTAATGGCCTGCCCTCATCCTCAGAGAATGGAATTTAATAGGTCTAGGTCAGGTCACAGCATTAAATGCTTTTAAAACTTCCTGGGTGATTCCAATAGGAGGCCAAGGCTGAGAACCATTGAACTACTTAATTTCTAAGACACTTCTCTAAAACTTCAGAATCCAATGTTTATTTTCATTTAATTGCATATAAGCATATCATTCATTGGGGGGAAAAAAAACAAGTTGAAAAATTTTAGCCATAATCAGCACTCTGACTAGAAAGTTTTACAGAACATGGTAAGCCATTCCAAATTTGGGTTGGTCTTTCTGAATAGTTTTATAAATTACCAAGATGCTGTTATTGAAAGATTGCTCATCATTTTGGGTGACATGAGCCAGGGGGAAAATGATGAATTTTGTTGAATGAAAGAATCAGCTTTCACAAAGATTACAACAGGCTAAAACTATAATTTAAAATCCATAAAATGAAACTCAATTTAATAGCATTCTATGCTTGGTTCAACAAAAACATGAAAGTTCTATAAAATGAATTCATGGCTTAACAGCTTAAAATGTGAAGAAAACTGAAACTTTACCTGACTGCAAATTACCAGCTGTATAATACAGTTGCCCATCCCTCACCAAAACTGATACTAGATTTGTATTAATAAAAACACAAAATATGAGTAATTCTTCTCTTTGTTTCTATGCCACTTACATCTAGCATGTTAAATTCAGATATGGCCACCACACTTCCATGGCCGTGTTGAGAAATCATTCGAATTGTAGAGGAAAGTGCCTGAACTGATATTAACACTTTGTAAAATCAGCAAGGCACACATAGCTGGGAGCAGCCTCCAAAGGTGGTCACACAAGGACTTAATGAAGGATCTGATATTTTTAAGTGTGGGAAAGATAACGGAGTAAGGCACGGGGGTGGGGGTGGCAAGGAGGAAGGGAATGGTGCGATTACCCCTATTAAATATTGATAAGCCCATATTAAAAGGTATTATTTTTTCATATCATTCCCAAATGTATAAATGTAAACTTTAAGTTTATATATTTAAGAAGTTAAAAAAGACAGATTTCAGCAGTTACGAAAAAGCTTTGGTGTTTCTGTGTCAGGATGCAGTAAGTTGCCCGTCACTAAGTTGTAATGTAGTGATGATGTCTATGCGATGGGTATGATTTCAGATACATTGATAAGATTACAACATACACCCGAGAAACATTCACTGAATTAAGTTTTTGAGTCTGGTTGATCAACAGCCAGGGAAGCTTGAAAGAGGATTCCTTTAGGGTGAAGGTAGGAGCGAGCTTGAACTACTTAGCTTTTGACACTACTTCCAACCCTCAGATTCTGTTGTAAGGTGACATAAATTAAATCACTGAATCTTAAGATAACTCTAGGTTTTCATTATTTGAAAATCAGTGCATACTAAGGCTATCTTCTCCAAATAATGTATGCATCTTTTTCTCATACACATGATTGTTGTTTTCGTTTGGTTAAAATAAACTGACTTGCAAGCTTTGAAACCTCAGTGAGTTAACATCTAAAATTTTATTTCTCTCTCCTACAAATCTGGTGGGGCCTGGCAGCTCTTAAAGGCAACTCCTTTCCAAATAGTGATTCAGGGATCCAGGCATCTCAATATGTCTGCTTCAAGGGTCTCTAAAATGGGCTCTTAAGTGCTTCACTTTGGGAGCACTCCACATTACTTTTGTTCTTTGGCCACTCAACAAAAGTTCTCTGGCCCCACCTAACTATGAGCAGATAAGAAATCTGGGAATCACATGTATATTCAGTGAGCAGTACATGTAACTCACAAAAGTAAACTAACATTGAAGATTAAGATTACAGGATACAAGCATCTGAGGGTGGACACAAACTATGTCACACAGACAAGTACATATTCTGCAATTCTTACTCTTTCCTCATTTTAGACTTTAAAAAACAAGTAATATTTGATTAAATATTTCCAAGAAAATATGTTGAAGGATGAAACTGTCTGAAATACAGCACAGACAATATGCTGTCCAAAATTAATAGAATAAACTAAAATCTTAATGCCAAAACAAACGTCCCAAATTAGTAGATGAAACCCCTCTAATCAATTCCAAGTTAGATGTGGGTTTATGTATTTTCATTCTTCACATACTTACTTTGAAATATAATTAGATTGATTATAACTTATGAATCTCATTGTTCTCTCTTCTTTATTTACACAGTTAAAGTCAGTTTGTTACCTTTTAAATGTCTCAGACTGACCATTCACCAATTTTAAGAAGCTAAAAATATCTCCTCTGTATTTATGCAAAGATATTACTTCCCAAGTCTGTCTTATTCAAACTATTATTTACATGCAGTCAAGAAAGTTTCTAAGTTCTGTTTTTTTTCTGATACCACCCCATGTAAAACTCTCCTAAATAATTGATTTTTTTTGAACACAGTCATACAGGTCCATAATTTTGAAATTATAAAGTTTTAATTCTATTATCGATCACATTTGTAAAACATCCTAAATAGATGCTAAAATGATATTTGGCCAAAATAAGCAGGCCACACACAAGGAGCAATGGAATCTGTAGCCAAGGTGACAGCAGTAGTTCCAGTATCAATACTCATCAAGGCTACACTCTCCTTGGCATTTGAAAATCCACTGTCTTCATACATTTCTACTCTAGAAATATTTTTAAAGTTAGAAGATAAAATATAAAGTTTCTACTTAGCACATAGACATAACACTTTTTAAAGCATTTTAAAAAAACTGTTTTAAGATGTGTAAAACCAAATTCATTACATTCAAAATATTAAAAGTTTAATGCGCATGCATATACTAAGCAAGTTACTCATAAACTGACCACACCCTATCTCAGTCCTTTGGCCCAGAAAGTTGAGGGTAACGGTGATAGCAGTTTCTTTTTTACAATGTCTTAGTAAATTACTCTAACCAAGTTAGGGTGGGGTCACTTACATATCCATTTTTTCAGGAACGAACCGTATAAACTTTCTCAAGTCTTTATACATTATAATTAAAGTACACAGAGACTTATTTGTATTTTTTGTCTACCCATTAAATTCAAAACTTATTCCCCATCAGGGATGATTTTGATTCAAATACAATAAAATGTCAGATATAAAACAAACTCCCAATTACTCATTCACACACAAATACCTAGTGTATGCCAGACTGTAGGCGAGGATCTAGGACTGAAAAGACAGAATAAGGCCCAGTCCTTGCCCTCAAGGAGCTCATTGCTTCATTGTGGAGAATGAAAGATAAATAAATAATCCAGTATGCAAAGTGCTCTGAGAAAGAAAACCTATTAAACATGCAGTACAGGCAATCAATCCTATTCAGTTCCCTATTGCTGTGTCATAAACCATGAATTTAGTGGTGTAACAATAAATTATCATTTTCTCTCATAGCTCTACGGGTTGGCTGGGCTCAGTTCGGTGTTTCTTGCTGGGCAGCAGGGATTGGGGTCTCAAGTGGTTGCAGGCAGATGTTGATAGGGACTACATTAATCTGATGGTTTGACTGGGCTTGATGTTGAAATAATTTACTCACATAGTGGGAGTTGATGTGTGAGTTCGGATTTAGCTGTTGGCTAGAGTGACTACATGTGGCCCTTCCATGCGGCATAGCCTTTGCACAGCATGGTACCTGGGTTCTAGAGAGAGTGCCCTAAGAGTGAAGATCAAAGCCCCAGGGTTTCTCATAACTCAATTTGGAAGTTATATAGAGGCACTGCTACTGCATTCTGTTACAGAGGGCCCACCTGGGTTCAACATGGGAGGGGAACTATACAAGGGGATGCATCCTGGGAGGCATGGTTCATTGAGGACCTTCTTTGGAGATTTGTACTCACAAGCACCAATAACTTCAATAGTACGTATTTTTAAATTCCCTCTCCTCTTAGATCCCAGAAAATCAATGGGAAAGCTGTCTTGGGACAATATGAAAATCAACAATGCTACTCTAGAGTTAGCTGAGGAGCCCCTTGATTCAGCCAAACAGCCAGGGCGCAAGATAACCCAAAGGAGGGAAAGAATGATCAGGAAGGATGTGCCAACATTTGAATATGCAGAGGCTGGCATAAATGAGAACCACTTTAGTGCACCTTTTCTCAACAACTTCAGCAGGAACAAATTTCATTAATCTTCAAAACCCCCCAAACAGAGGTTATAACTTCCACAGTGTTTGAATCACCCAAATTTTTGTACCACAAGAATTTTGTCCTCATTGTTGCACTTACCAGCCTGTGCTGATAATGAAGAAAAATTATGGTTTACCTTTCCCTGACACACAGCAATTAAACAATTTGTTTTTACAATAGGACCCTATAGAACTATTCCTGTAATATTCTGTAAATTAAATAACTTTGTCTACTGCAAACCAACTATTTTATCAGTTGTAATTGAGTCTGACTACATTAATGCTTCTTTATTAATTCAGACACATGTCCCCTGGTAAACATAGATTAGCAGTTTTCAAGGTAGATATGAAAACAAATCATTTCATCAGTATTAACTACAAATATGCTAGCTACACCTTATTTCAGAATAAGGTATCACAATTCTTCCTTTTAAAGTATTGCATTGTGTCATACTACAAAAATTCAAAAGGAATTCCTGAAAAAAATAATCCACTATTCATCAGTTTATTTGTACTAGGCCTTTAAGAAAAATTTTGAAAGCATTATTTTTTTTTAAATGTAAAGCTCTTGCATTTTACTTGAAATTTACACTCTATTCGCTATTTATTTTCACCACAAGGTGGGGCTGTGATGTCACAATTTGGCAAGATTTATAAAATATATAAACTATGTAAACACAGATGAAATAATGTAATCTTTAAAGGATGATATCATTTTTCAGAAATGACTATTTCAAATTATCTAACCATTATGATATGCTCAGCAGAAAACCATCCTTTAATTTGTCCAGCTTTCACTTAGAAGTTATTGAGCTTTGTCAAATATAAAATTGAGTGTGTATCACCATGTAATTTCCTTAGGGATATTTTCTACTATTTCCCATTATATCCCTAAAGGAAGGTACTGACTTTAAACAGTGTTAAAAATAATGTCTTTTAAAATTATTTTAGTACAGAGTAATTCATTAACCATACTAATCTACATGAAATATTTTTCTTCCTTCTCCATCCCTTAATTCCATTTTTTCTGTCTTTGTAATCTAATATTACCTTTAGGGTGAAGATGATTTGAAAGGAACTGTACTATCTTTTTTTTTATTTCAGCATATTATGGGGGTACAGATTTTAAGGTTTCAATAAATGCCCTTTCCCCCCCTCCCCCCACAAGTCTGAGTTTCCAGCATGACCATCCCCCAGATGGTGCACATCTCACTCTTTATGCAGGTATATACCCGCCCCCCTCCCCCCTCCCCCCTGCCCAATACCCTATTACTGTAGTACCTATGTGTCCACTTAGGTGCTGCTCAGTTAATACCAGTTTGCTGGTGAATATATGTGGTAATTGTTTTTCCATTCTTGGGATACTTCACTTAGTAGTATGGGTTCCACCTCTAACCAGGAAAATATAAGATGTGCTATATCACCGTTGTTTCTTAGAGCTGAATAGTACTCCATGGTATACATATACCACATTTTATTAATCCATTCTTGGATTGATGGACAGTTGGGCTGTTTCCACAGCCTTGCGATTATGAATTGTGCTGCTATAAACATTCGAGTGCAGGTGTCTTTTTTGTAGAGGGTCATTGGATCTTATGGGTAGATGCCCAGTAATGGGATTGCTGGGTCAAATGGTAGATTCACTTGTATCGCTTTAAGGTATCTCCATATTGCTTTCCACAGAGGCTGAACTAGTTTGCAGTCCCACCAGCAGTGTAGGAGTGTTCCTCTCTCTCCGCATCCACGCCAGCATTTGTTATTTGGAGACTTTTTGATAAAGGCCATTCTCACAGGAGTTAAGTGATATCTCATTGTAGTTTTGATTTGCATTTCCCTGATGATTAGAGATGGTGAGCATTTTTTCATATGTTTGTTGGCCATTCTTCTGTCTTCT